>OX381721.1:13423183-13728815 GCA_947462335.1 Harmothoe impar | reverse complement strand
GTCTTCCCTTAAAAGATATACCACATTCGACGTAATAAGCGCACCCCCCCTAATAAGCGCACACCCCACATTTTTGGCCTATTTGTATACTACAAATAACCAAAAGTATTTCTTTTTTTGACCCCAATTAAACTCTTAACTACTAAAAGGTGTCCATAATCATTTTTTAAGCGCACTGTGCGCTTATTACGTCGAATACGGTATACCTGTATCAAAATCTATGAAAAATTGAGTACCCTGTTCTCCGCTTTGCTGTAACAATATCTCCGCCTATATGAGAACCTGCGCCAAAATAGACCTTTATTGTAGACATACTATATCCTGAGTATAATGACAAAACAGTGTAACTACATCTCTAGCACAATGGCTGTACATATATCCTTAGTACAATGACAAAATAGAGTATACTTGATATATATGTGTATATGACAGTTTCTATCTTTAGTAAATATGCAATAAACAGAGTACACTATACCTATGGTACAGGAACAAAACAGTGTACCCATAACTTTTACACAATGGCTATGTATGTTTAGCAAAATGACAATGAGTACAACATATATCTTTAGCACAATGACAAAACAGTGTATAAAATACCTTTAGTAAAATGACTAACAGTGTTTATAAAATATATGTTATCAGCCTCATAACAGTAGTGCTTGCTATACTGACATTTGTCACTTCAAGAATAACCCATTCAATAGCTTGACTAACACCTGCTGTGTTTGACATACCGTATTCGATGCAATTACGGGATAGCTCTCCCAAGTGAGAGGACAAACGTTTAGGGCATCATCTTAATCTTAATTCAGTGTCTTATTTTGGGGCAGCATCTTAAAATCAGGCAGTACTACTTTTAAGATAGTCTAAGATAAGTCTTAAGATGGGATTGAGATAGTTTAAGATAGGATTGAAATAGGAAAAAAAAGAGATAGTTTAAGATAGGATTGAAACCGAAGAAAAAAAACAGGGGTTGGGGGGCAGACCCCCCATTACATGCCAGACAGTAATAGTAATACTTAGTCTTATAAATAGCGGTTTAAGACTATACAACTACTATTGAGTAACACAAATGTTAACTAAAGGAGTGGGCTATGTCCCTATAGAGCTATAAATGTTGTGTTGACAATATTTCTGTCTGCTGTAGGCCTACGTTTCAATGTAAATAGTTTCAATACCATCAGTAGGCCTATTGTATTTCCTATATAAATAACTCCCCCTCCCCCTTTCCCAAATTTCTGGATCTGCCCCTGGGAGAGAGGGGGGAGGGTGGTAGCCTGAGCCCCCTCCCCTCCCACACATACGCGCCTAGGCTCTTAATTAAAGTTATAGGGTCATTAATATGTTTGTAGGCTCATGGCATAGGGCCTATGGCCACTCCCGTATCCCTCCTCGATATAGACATCCTGATCCTTCATATAGCTACATGTATAGCCTAGGTCTAGGTCTACATAGGCCTAGGCCTATTTAGGTATGTACTTGGGCACAGGGACAATGCACCCCCTCCCCTTAGGCCTATCTTTCTAAAACATATTGGGACATATTGGTATATCACCGTACCCTGGTAAGTCTCATTTAATTCTACAATTATATAGGCCTACTAATGAGTTGTACACTACACCCCCCTCCCCCAACACACACACAGGCGTTTCTGAGGTGTATGGGATCGTCACAGCACTCAACTGCTGACCTGGGCGCCTGGTACATGGCTCAATGAGCCTATAATTATAACCTGAGCGGACTGAGGTGTATGGGATCGTCACAACACTCTACTGCTGACCTGGGCGCCTGGTACATGGCTCAATGAGCCTATAATTATAACCTGAGCGGACTGAGGTGTATGGGATCGTCACAACACTCAACTGCTGACCTGGGCGCCTGGTACATGGCTCAATGAGCCTATAATTATAACCTGAGCGGACTGAGGTGTATGGGATCGTCACAACACTCTACTGCTGACCTGGGCGCCTGGTACATGGCTCAATGAGCCTATAATTATAACCTGAGCGGACTGAGGTGTATGGGATCGTCACAACACTCTACTGCTGACCTGGGCGCCTGCACTGAAACCCCAGCCCTATGGGAAGGTCGTCACTGCAGACGACCTTAGGGTCGTCATGCCTTAATGACGACCTAGGGTCGTCATTAAGATCACCTGAAGTCATCATTTTTCATCCAAATTCAGCCACTAGAGGGCCTTACTATAAACTGATGTAAAGCCTATGAACAGTTTTGACCAATAACTATATCAATTTCAATGATAAATGCTAGATAACTCATATACAATATGGAGAATCTAAAGTTTATTTTATTCTAAAATCAAATATATTGAAAGGGAAGTCTGGGTTGTGTTTAGATAGAAATTACTGTGCTTAAAGGATAGACACCTCTTTTGTGTATTAAGCTATAGTTAGAAGTATGAGAAGTCACTGCCATTGGTACATTGTGTATTACATGTTATATTGCCTCATTGGGTTTACCCTGAGGGATAGATGTCCCAGGTGAGTCTTGAATGGATGGAAGAGGGGGGGTAAACGTATTATAATTAAGAAAATAAAATAAAATATCAAGGTAGTCATCATTGACTACCCATGGTGATCATATTGACTACTCATGGTGATCATATTGACTAGGTCAGCTTCTCTACAATGTGATCAATATGACAAACCTAGGTCGTCACTAGTGACGACCCTAATGACGAGGGGGTGCTTGCCCACGACCCCAGCACGGTGAGTGCCCCAAGGTCGTCACCAGTGATCACCTTTGAGCCCTATTGGGTTTTCAGTGTGGTACATGGCTCAATGAGCCTATAATTATTACCAGAGCGGCCTGAGGTGTATAGGATCGTGAAAAAACGCCAACTTTACATCAAAATATTGTTTTAATGCAAAGTATTTTCATTAAACTAAGAACAGGAGTCATCACCATTTTTAGTAGGGAATACAACAGAACAATAATTGAAATGGTACACTACTGAAATCATGTCGAAAATTAGGTTCTCCGAATGTTCACTTTTTTTTGGCACAATCTCAGTTTTTTTTCAGTTTTTAAAAGAAATCTCTTATTTTAGGTGATAAAACTTCTTTTTTCCCCATTTCTTTTGACAGATACAGATACCTGGAGGTCGTTACACAACCGTAACGTGACGGTGCATCACATTCACGTTAAAAAATGGCAAAAATAACGTAAGTCATAACGAGAGAGGCAACCCCCCCGTTACACAACCCCTTACTCTGTTTCTTAACGACACACGTTGCGGCCTTAACGATACTTTGGCCCAGAACATAGCGTGAACGTTCATAGCGACAAAAATTCCCCGGGATCCAGCGTAATTTGACCTACTTGTGCCACAACGTCACTTCCGGTCCACCTCAGCATCAGTAGCGGGATCGTAGTGAACAGTGTCGTGCAGAGCCATTCAAGATGCCAAAACCCAACAAAAAGGTGAGTACCACTTGACAGAACCACGCAATATGCTTTATAACTGTTCCGTGCAACTTCTGAGAGAAAGACAGAGCTTGACAATGGCAGAATGCACCATAAAATCATGTCACAAAGTTCGGCTGGTGGGCGATAACGGGGGATTTTGTCGATTCGGCCTCAAATAGTACTGTCTGCTACGGCACAGTGAGGGAGCAACACAAGAAACACCATGTTATTCTCTTCTAACGTTCCGTTTTTACTTCGATCTATGTTGTACCTCTCCTCTACTGCCTAAATCCCTCGCCGTTTACTTTAATATCCTTTTTAAATGTATCGCTACCCCCCCCCCCCCCTGCCTGTTTCCCATCCCTCTGCTCCACTACACTATGCTTTACATGCAGTGCTGAACCCCCCCCCCCCCCTAATTGTTGGATGTTTCTCTGGCGTTTTTAAACTGATGCAGATTATATTCATTTTTTTTGTAGAATGAGGCCGATATCCCCCATTCATTCAAACGAATACAGGAGACTGTGGATGACTTGCGCCACCTCCTTATACGTAACCGAGAACTCACAGGGCAGCCCCCAGACCCCGAGTTAATGGCATGTTGTTTTCCATCTTTTCTTTTCTATCCAAATTAAATAGAAAGTGAAAAAATATTCCCCTCTTCCTGCTGCATTACTGCATCTCACCCATGTGAAATAAATCGGCATGCACTAACAAAGAATTAACATTATTTATTTGCCTGCTTCCAGACGGCCGGCGTAAAACGTAAGATGAAAAAGGACAGGAGCAGCGATGAGCTTGACAGTGAGGTGGACGATGCCACCACCGCCTCCAGTCAGGTTGAATCACTGTCCAGTGTGTTGGACTCTGATTCACAAACTACCCAAGACGAGACCGACCTGGAAACAGAGCCAGAGGAAGAGCCCGAATCAGAAGGGGAGGGTCAAGACGGAGAGGACTCAGAACAAGAGGAGGAGGAAGGCAGTGATGCCGAAGCAGAGGAGGTAGAAGAGCAGGACGAGGGAGAGGGTGAGGAGGATGAAGAGGGGGAGGCGGAGGATACGCCTTCCAAGTTAACCACTAAAGGGACTGTCCGCGTGAGGGCGCCCAAGTTCTCCCCGCAGGAACACACGGCTCTCTTTATGACATGCCTTAAGAACGAGGAGGTAATCAAACGCAAGGGAGTGAGTACCGAATTGAAGTCAGCGGCCTGGCAGGAGGTGGTGGGTGAGTACAGTTGCTCCTTATGATATTAATATCAAACGTAACGAGTCTCATTTCCTGCAGTAGACACTGCTCACGCTATTTTGTTCTCATTATACAATATGAAAGCAAAACATGTTCACTTGACATGACCTCCTTATGGGAGCCACATTAACCGGTATAATGTTATACCTTTCAGCTATGCTTGTCTCACCTTACTACATGATAACTTGTGATATGTCGTGTAACATGCCAATGTCATATATTTGTCCCTTCCTCCTGTCTCATGTCAGTTCAAATTTATTTCCAGATGCTGTGAACAGTGTCGATAGCAATGAGGATGGGACAGAACGCACATACACAGACATAAGGCGTCAAATAAATGATATGTTCTCGAGAACAAACAAAAAGGTACATATTGGTTCTTAAGCTTCAGGTTTTTTTCTAATAAAAAAACAGCAATTGTTCTTGACTAAAGGCTACCGAATAACACAGTACTTTCCACGAGTATTACAACTTGTACAACTAGTGTTTCCCTAACGACAGACATGATTTGTTTGCTCTGTGTAACGTGAGTATGACATGACAGCCTAACTAATGTTTCCTCTTGTTGTGCTTCCCCAGAACAACCGGTACAGACGTAAACTGAAAGAGAACAGGAAAGCCAAAGTGTCAGGTCTTACTCCCCAGGAAGTCCTCTGTTTGAAGTGGCGGGATGTGAAAACAATAGTCGGTCATAAGGGCACCGTTATACACCACGTACCCAAAGAATACAAGCCCGTCCCACCCCCCAAAGCAAAATGTGACACCAAACCAAAAAGTGGCACCAATCCAGGGTCCACCCCACGGAAACGTCTGAAATTAGCGCGGCCTGACCCCCTACCGGACCTGTCGCCTGTCAAAAAAGCAGATCAGTACACAGCGGATATGCACAGGGTCCACCCCACGGAAACGTCTGAAATTAGCGCGGCCTGACCCCCTACCGGACCTGTCGCCTGTCAAAAAAGCAGATCAGTACACAGCGGATATGCAGGCGGCTTTACAAAACAGCCGTCTTGATACAGCGTACATCGACCTAACCCAGTCCAGCCCACAACTTGTGAACACTAAACCACCCAGTACTTCCAAGCACAGCTCAGGGTGTGTGAGCAAAGCCTTGTTTGCCCCCCCCACAAACACTAAGACGGAGCCAGTACAGGATCGGGAAGGGAGGTTAGCTAAACTGGAATCACTTGTGTTAGACCTGGAGGTTGAGAGGAAGGAACGCCTGAAGGAAGAGAGGCAGCTACGCCAGATGATCCAGGAGGAGAGGGCACGGCTGTTGACAACGCAGGAACGCATTGTCAGTGACCGTGTGGACATCTTGAAAGCAGTGAAAAACTCCACTGAAAATCAGCTCAACATAGTGAAAGGTACGTAACGAGAAAACAAAATGATCACGTTATACTTTGTCCCTTCTTGCCAGCTTCTCTCTGGTTGTGCAACTGTGGTTCCTATTGTTGTAGCATACACTATGTAATATATCAGTCTCCTGCCTGTAGTTTTCACCTACATCTCATTGCCACTTACTGCACCGTATCTTTGAACTATCAGTCAATCCAGAAAAGCAATCCTATTTTGTTTTCTCAGTGATGGCAACGCTTACTTACCTGACGGCTGGTGCCATTAGAACCACCACCCGGAGCACCCAGACACCAGCAGGGAAGGATCCAGCCCCTGCACCGGCCATGGAGGAAAGCGGCAGCCAGACGCCGGCACCACCGACGTACGCCGAGCTGTTGCTGAGCAACACTATACCCGGTGAGTACCTGTGTCATACCACTTGTCTCAGTTGTAAAGAAGAAATAACATGAAACCTACAACAACCAATGAATTTTTTGGGTGATCTCACTATTTATGATCTCAGTTTTTCTGTTGTCACGTGAGAATCAGTCTGCTTTGAGCTGTTGTAACGATGTAAGGCGAACTCACGTTACGGTCTAGGTGTATGCACATAGCAATAATCTTTGTGGTTTTATATGTTTCAGTGACCCCCGTGGTTGGGACCAGTGGTAAGGAGGGGGTGCTGCCTCCCGGCTCGGTGCTTCTGGTCCAAGATCAGCAGCAGGTGCAAACGGACCAGGGCATGGATCTCAGTGTCGGTACTATTCAGCCTGTCACAGAGGAGGAGGCAGTCCAAATTTTGGACTCGATGTCAACCATTAAGACAGAAAGTGAACAGCCTCAGGACAGCACCAAAGAGGAGGCCAAAGAAAACGCCCCTGCCCGTAAGAAGCGTGCTTCCTCCCGTAGGAAGGGCACCACCAAAAAATAATTGATTCACAGGACATGTAGAAACGTGATGCATGTGGTGCCTTAAAATTACATATGTTATCCAAGATTACGATTTGCTCAGGACAGAAAGCACTACATATTTTTCTGACAGTCCATGTAGAAAGTACATGCATGTGGTGCGTTTATATTACATATGTTATCCAAGATTACGATTTGCTCAGGACAGAAAGCACTACATATTTTTCTGACAGTCCATGTAGAAAGTACATGCATGTGGTGCGTTTATATTACATATGTTATCCAAGATTACGATTTGCTCAGGACAGAAAGCACTACATATTTTTCTGACAGTCCATGTAGAAAGTACATGCATGTGGTGCATTTATATTACATATGTTATCCAAGATTACGATTTGCTCAGGACAGACAGCAATACATATTTTATTAACAGGACATGTAGCAAGTACATGCATGTGGTGCATTTATATTACATATGTTATCAAAGATTACGATCTGCTAAGGACAATAAGCAATACATATTTTATAAACAGGACATGTAGCAACTTTATCTGCATGATATTAGGCCTGAGAGAAAAAAAAGTTGTGTTCTGGTATCCCGGCCGACCCTCAGTTTTAGGGGCAGACCTTTTTATAACTCTTTGGTAATGTTTGGAAATTTTTGGTGTTTATACTACAGAAATTGACCTTCCTCCAAAAAACAAAATCTAAAGATAAATGAACGACCTACCGACCCTCCCTTTTTTGTGCAATGTTACCGGAACTCAACTTTTTGTTTTAGCCTAATCACAGATTTATTTTAACTATTTTATCAAGCTCATACGGGGCGTCTTTTCTAGTCTTAAGTTGTTAATGGTGCTATCCATTCCACTTATTTATTTATTTTTTTACCCTTGAGACAGATAGTCTATTTTTGTTTTATTGTAACCATTTTTTCATAAAGGGATACTGTTGGTATTCCAATAAAAAAAGTTCATGTTGAGTTCAATTCCTGTTTCCCTTATCTATTTTGTCTGAAACAAATTATAAAAGTAATCTACACTCTATGCCGCAGAACAGAATGGGTAGTACAACCATTCCCAAAATACTTTTCTTCTCATATATCGAAAAACATTGAGCCAAAGTTAGAGAAATCAACAAATATCGTTACAGTACCGGTAAATCGCTACAGAACGTAAAAAAACTATTAGTTCAAACAAGTAGCAGTAGGGGGCAGCACAATATACCCAGCTGTCTGTGACGTCACACACCTCTCGACAGTCTCTTTTCGTAGAAGACGAAAACACGGGTGGCTGTCAAATATCGACGAAGATGGGTGAACACAGACGCCAGGTGAGTGCAACATTGTTGTTATATGTCCCATGGTTAATGCAGGGATTAACATCAGGTAGTATAGGGTATAATACACAACAAAAAGGTCGCTTTTCCGCTGTGAACCGTAACGAGAGTAAACGTGTCAGCTTGAACGTTAACGAGAATCTGTGCTCTATCGTTACAGTACCGGTAAATCGTTACGAATAATTTATTTAGTTGCATCACTCAGCTCCTCATGGGGTTGGGAGTGGGGAGGAGAAAAGAAAATTACTTTGTAATGTGTTAAAGGCCCTTTTTTCCTTTTCTCAGATAACATGAGTTTCACATCCTTTTCAGGGAAGAAGAGGTCAGATAGTGCTGGATCCGGATTTGGACCTGGGTTCGGATGTCGACACTATACCAGATGACACCCTCAACCGGACCCACATCTCTACAGATGCGAACAGCCTCACCAGCCTCAGCGGGGACGAGGACCTCATTTACAATGAGACGGGACCAATGAGGGACGACATGCCCATAAAAACAGGTAGATGGGAGGAGGAGGAGGTGGATGCCCTGATGAACGCTATCAACATAAACAGGGAGGCAATAAAGTTCAACTTCCAGGGCCCAGGTGGTGGCAAAGACGTGAAAAGGCAGGGATGGCTGGACGTTGTAGGTAAGCAAATGGATGGGGAGAGAGAACATAGGAAAATGATGGAGTTTTTATGTCCTGTGAAAGAAACAACGATAGTCACTTTAACTAGGTACATGAAATGATCCATGTAGGTTGAAATTTTTATTTTCACATTACTAAGTGCAAATTTCTTCAAAATATTTTACAGCCTACGTGAATGACGTAGCCGGGACACACAGGACTATAAAGATGTGTAGAGACAAGGCTGCACGCTTCTCTCAGCGCGTTAAAGGGAAGGTATGTACAACTATATACATATATACAACATGTCCAATGACTATGTCCTATCCTATAGCACATATATAAAAAATAGATCTCACAGCAAGCTTTTCCTTTTTACACTTCCTGTAGAGTAGGGTGGTACCACCATTCTTGTTACACAACGAGAAATGCATTATTCACACCTTTCATTGCACATGTCTGACTTACTGCTTCTTACTGTGTTACAGTACAACAAGCTGCGATTCCAGGTAGCACAGACTGGCAGAGGCCGAGTCAGCAAGAAGTACCACATTAAAGACACGGAGGGCAAGGCCTTGGATTATCTGCGCTCAGAAACTGTCAAAGGTTAGTACATGTGAATATTTCCTCCTGACACTATACACTTGCCGCACTTGTCATACCTCTGTATATACACCCTTTTGTGTTCACATGAATTCTACTTGTATCACTCTGTTATGTGACCATTATGACATTTTCTTACTATGTCTTGACAGGGATACCCGGTATCGAACCAACTGACGCAGGGGGTATAAACGTTGCTCCATCCAGGAGGAACATCAAGCTGTTGTGGACACATGACAGGGACACCAAGCCCGACTACAATGCTATCGACATGCCCCGTACCGGTGTCCCTACCAACTACAAAGACAAGAATGCCAGAAGGGTGGCTAGGCAGAAGAAGGAACAGAGGAAAAGGAACACTGCAGAGGAAATGAAGAGGGAGAGGAGGGAGGAGAGGTTGCAACAGAAGGAAGACGAAAAGGAAGCACTTCTGCTGAAAAAGAGGAGGAAGGGGGGGGAGGGAGGGGGGTTAGAGGTGAAGAAGGACTATAAGGTCAATTTTGATGACAAGAGGAAAAACAAGGAGAAGAAGGAGCCAAAAAAGGAGGACAATGTGAAAAGGGAGGAAGTAACATTCAAGGAGGAGGGGGGTGACATGACAAAGATGGAGCAAAGGAGGCAGCGTAAAATTGACAGGGATGCACGGAGGGAGAGGAACCGGGTGAGGCAACTGAAGAAGGATAAAAAAATGGAAAAGAAGGCCGGAGTTGATTTAATCAAGGGGGAGAGCCAGAAAAAAAGGCAGGGGGAAAGAAGGGCGAGGAAGGCTGAAAGGGAGGATAGGAGGGAGAGGAACAGGGTGAGGCAAGAAAAAAAGGATAGTAAAGCACAGAAAGGAGTGTCTTTGTAGTGGCAGTGGCGTCAGGATCTATTTAACGGAAATATTTCTTAGCGTAAGCCTCCCGGACCTTCTTGATGCGGTCGCTCCGCTCCCTCTGGGTACGTTGACGTGGTTGGGGGAGGGGTGTCCGAGTAGGTTGCCAAGGATCGTTTGGATGCGACCGTATCTTTATGCCATGGTCCATGGCTATGTTGTGGAGGCAGCAGCATGTCACTATTATCTTTGCAGCCCTGCTGGGATGATGATGTAGGTAGCCGGCTGCTGAATCTGTGCATCTGAAAATATATACACCCATGTTTCTATAAAGTGCACTGTATATAATTGAAGTTATGATGTCTCATTCTATCGCTGTGTAACAATTGTTTGTATGATGCAGTGCTGGGTTGTCCGCCCGAAAATAAATGAAACATGAGACAGGTTTATGTTATGCAATATGATGTTTGTTAAGAGTTGACGTTCTGGAAGATCTCGTTACAGTTAAATGGTTTATATAGGTTCATATAGTGTTGACAGAATAATATTTAGTAGACAAAAGAACAGTAAAGCTAAAGTTACCTCCATCTCTGCTTGACCAGCCCTATGGCCTGCTCAATCCGCACACGGTTTTTCTTATGCCACTCGTTAAATTTCCTCTGGTAGGACGTCCTTGGCTTACGGAAAGGAGTGAAACAGTTGGGTTTCAAAGCGTACCTGGGAAATATAAGACATATACTTTCATATAAGATGTTACATATTTGGCACTGATGCCCAGCTGAGAATAAGATAGAAAGTGGAAATTCTTGTTATAACTTTAGTACAAGTAAAAGTGTGGTTGTGATTTTGCAAGGAGAGAGTATATGTTGCTCACCCTGAGTCTGCCAGCAGGATAAAGTTCCCCATAGGGCCATTCTCGTCCTCCACCCCTTTCTGGCACTGATCCCCTACTGGGCTGGCGTGGAACGCGTACGCGTCATTGACACTCCCAGGCCACCGAGCATCCACACCGATGACACGCTTGTCGTAGTCACAGTACATCTGAGAATAAAACAGTGTTTTATCGTTATACATTATTGTGACACACGGTATAGCATATGAAGCAGCGTGTTATAATTGAAATAAAAATATTTTAGTGCGTTCTACATCTTACCATTCGTTGCTTGTTTTTTACATTTTTTGGTTTCCTACTTTCTACTTTTTCAAATTCTTGCTGTTACATAAAAAAGGGAATATACCAGACTGGTGTGTATTAACATTACAATGCAAATATAACATAATAATTATATATATTGACATTGTAAGTTGGAGGAGATATAGCAGAAATGAAAGGACATACCGTCGTGTTGATAGAGTGGTAGCTGCTCTTGTTCACATAGCAGCTCTCGTTTTCACTAGGCTTCACAATGGGGACATGCGTGCCGTCCACCACGCCAATCACACGTGGCGTTTTCTGTTGTTTGTGTCGGTAGAATTTGGTGGCGTTGGTCACTTTTTCCTCTGTGCTTTTGGGCCAGCGTATGTACTCGTCTCTGTGGCGATAAAAATAATCGCTGACGTCCCGGACCGACCGGCTGACAAGGGCCCGTGAGACATGCTGAGTGTCCGCCACCACCGAGTATGATGCCCCTGTCGAAAAATACCTTAACGCCAGGCAGAACTGAAAAAGAATAGTTTTTTTTATGTTAGTCTATGTCATAAAATGAAATTAATAGAAATATAATATGTTTGGGGGGACAAATTATATAGGGAAAGGTGGGTATATGTTTGAATATATTGGCTAGATGATACAAATGGGGTCCCTTTATTTTGGGGGTAATAGAAGGGGGAGGAGGGGGGATGAGGGGAGTGATGGGGGGGGGGGGGGTGGAAGGAAGGAAGGGGGGAGGGAGAGTTTCTTAGATGTATGCTGTAGGCTGTGTAACTCATAATAGATTTAAATTTCATGTTACATGACACAAAAAAACAGGAAACAGGTACATTAGGAAAAGGGAAGCAAAAATAATACATACCCTGTTGATGTGTGACAGCCCACCTCCGTGTTTTGTTCCTTTGACGGAGGAGTGGGGCTTGTATTTCTTTACCAAACGCTTTACGATGCTCTTGCTAAGCCGGTAACGACTCTCAAACTCGTCCTTGCGGTATACATGAAAAGGGTTGGACCTCTTTTTGCATTTTCGCTTTATGCGCCCTAAGCTGTCTCTTTGTATCGCCATTTTGGTATGGAGGAAGTGGCGAGGAAGTGTTTCCCGCCAAAATAATAAAGTTTTACACTGGTTTCCACCCTTATAAAGGAAGAAATGGGTGAAAAACAAACTCTCGTTACGATGCAGGGGCAGCTCCAGAGTGAAGTCGTTTTATGTCCCTTTCTTAACGAGAATCGCATACCTCATCGGTTATCGTTAGCAAGGAGAGTTGATTGTGTAACACTTTTTTTCACGTTATGACATTGCGAGACTTTTTTGGGGATTTTCTGTAACGACAATTTGGTTGTGTAACACTTTTGCTCACGTTGCGGAAATAAAGAGAAAACGTTACGGTTGTGTAACGACCTCCTGATCAACGGGCGGGGAAGGGGAGGTGTGTTTTGGGGACGGGCGTCATATTGGGTTAGTCCAAGATGTAGAGCAGGAATACATACATTACTATATAGCTTTGATAGTAATATAATCAAAAATGATTATGTACAATAATTTGGGAAATGATTTCATTAATATAATGAGATGGTTCACCAGAAGATGGCAGCATTTATTGACAACTGCTGAGTAAATTTACTCTGCAGACTGTCTGCTGCCGGGACGGGGTTACACGAGAACACTGCACAGAGAAAAGTAGAATCACGGTGACTCCCAAATATCCCTGGACTACATCACTGAGGTAACTCTCACCAGGACGCTAAAGTGACTCCCAATCATTAGGGAGCTTAGAATAGGAGTCATTATAGAATTTTTATAGAGTGCTAATACTAATGTTAGGGAGTCACTTTAGAGTCCTGGAGAGAGATACCTCAGAGATCAAGTCGGGAGTCACAGTGATTCTACTTCTTTTCTCTGTGTGGGGCAGAGAACACTGCATATTACCCTTACTCACCCTCTATCAAAAGCCACTTCTGACCAGCCGCTAGCTGATGGCAACCATTTTGACTTCATGTGATCTTTTTTCAAAAATGCATATGATTAAATGTCTGGTGCCATCTGACTCTAGATATAGTGTCTAACATGGTGTGAAATACCATCATTTGGCCAACACATATTATAAACCATGATAACAAACTAAAATGAATGTACTCTTTGTGTATGTCATAGTTTTAGAAGTGCTAACTATCTCACTACTAAGGATCACCATATGTAGCGACTCTAAGCAATGAGGAATCCAGAAGAACAGGATATGATATGGATTACATGAACCCATTTATCCAAGTGTGCATGCATGCATCTACACAGTGTTTATATAATTACATGTCCATGATCAAACGCATTTTTGCGTGTACAGCCGCCATATTGGGAGTAGAGAAGGAGTGATATAGTTTCAGGTGTTAACTTGGATACTTTGTGTTCTCATAGACTTACAACCAGTCAGGGCCCCTAGTCCTTCTGCTGATATAACATTATTTGTCAGACCAGTGTAATTTCCACTCAACATACTTCTGTAGAGATTTAAGATTCTGTTGTATGGACACAGCAGTAATGCAGAATAAAACTGAAAGAATGTAAAACGCACTCATGATTTATGGAGCAGAAAGGAGTATAAAAGTTTGTAGATGTGGCCTATGGACCAGATCAGATAGTAGGGGTGGGGGAGGGGTGCATACCTGGTCGGTATGGGGCACATGTGTATTACCCAAAGTGTCTCAGGGAGGTGACAACAATGTTGGCATGGTAACCCGCCCAATGTTAACCTGCCTATTATTACCTGCGACACCGGAGAAGAAGAAGGGTCTGGGACCCCCAGAAAATGATCCCAAAATGGCGGCTGAGGGAGAGTGGGGAGGGGAAGAAAGGGCGACAGCATGATTGCCGATCTGTGGGCCTCCCTGACACCCACCACTTTGAAGTAAATCTTCTGGGGGCACATTTTGCTCATTACACCGTCCCACTGACCAATCAG
The DNA here is from genome assembly GCA_947462335.1 of Harmothoe impar. Classification (NCBI taxonomy): domain Eukaryota; kingdom Metazoa; phylum Annelida; class Polychaeta; order Phyllodocida; family Polynoidae; genus Harmothoe; species Harmothoe impar. The sequence continues at coordinate 13,714,416 of OX381721.1, read as the reverse complement.
CGTCGCCGCAGGTGCGAGTGTCGCGGGCCAAATTATCCCCTCAAAGAAGATGGCGCAGTGAGACGGAACGGCCAGTGGTGAGGCACTTGTTGGCTGTATTAAGGGGGGTGTGAGGGGCCTGTCAGCATCAGGGCGACAAGGGCCGCACCTTGCTGTTGGGGAGGGGTGTCTGGGCAAAACGGATAAATAAAAACTATAAAGATGATGGCCTACCTGGGGGCAGGACCCGATGGCGTAATAATGGCGGACCACAGAATTTAAGGCCTTGTGTGGAACATCAAAATATGATGGTGATTAAGAGAGTGAGGGTAGTAGCCTACTAGAGTATAGGATGGGGAGGGGGTGAAAGTGTAGAGGTAGGGTGTAGAGAAGGGTGGGTGTGACAAGAATGTGGACAAAGGAGGAAAATGTTTTCTGATTGTGACATGACAGCTGCAAAGTGAGGCTTCTGATACAGAACTGAGACTACATCGGGTGAATGGGGAATACTTGTATTTCCACCTCGGTATCATCCTCTTGGTGATGGAATATACAACCTCACTTTATGACCGTCACTTTGAAGAGTCTAGAGACGAGTTTATTTTTTGAGTGCTGTTTGGGTGTGAAGATAATCAGTATCATGATGTGTAGGTATTCTATACTGCACATCCCCACATTTACTATATACAGGATGCATCCATGCTATATTTGAATAAACGTTGACAACGCAATATCTCGGAAATTTAAAAAATGAACATTTCCCTCTGAGTGTCCAATATTGCTACGTAGAGTGAGGGAGAGGCAATAGGGGCCTACTTTCACAACTCTTACACGAATACTTGGAGAGATTTGTAAATTTCCCCTTGAGAGGGTTGTGCGTTTTTCCAATTTATACTTTCCATTTCATATCCAAACTTCCCATGACAATGTTGGTATTGGATGTTAATCCCACCTCCAACCCATGTATGATAAAATTACCACCTTGCACACGGCCTATACATGCACCGTGAATGCATCTAGCAGCTGTTGATTTTCTGTCTGTAAATAATGTATGGCATATAGCTTTCAAAGTGAATGCATTATGTAGGACTACAAAAATCGATATTTGAAAACAAGAAACTATTTCATATGCACATTATATATCAGGTTTACATGTTGACTTGAATTAAATCTTTATTGAGCGGTCGCCTTGTTAGACGCTCTCTTCCCCATAAGATCCTCGGGGTTCAAGTAAACAGTGTTATATAGAAGAGCGTACTACATGTGACACATGTATAGTGATATGAGGTATTATTATTATTATTATTATTATTATTATTATTATTATTATTTTATTGAGATGCGCAATCGTCCCTACAGGACGGTCTTCCGCGCACCATACTGAGTACAATCCTAGTTCATGTATGGTGCTATTGGCATAGAGATTGTATGCAAGAGGGGATAATGTATTCCCCCCTTTGGATAGATTATGCTTTCAGTACAGTTTTCATGGTAGGATTCTAGGATCCCTTTACTCAGTAAATGGCCGGATTTAACAACCTTAGTTTTCTTCTGAACTCTTGTCATAGGTATAATATGCAACCTGCTGGTTGGAGTATTATAAGGGGCCGTCACCATGCCCAAGTCCGGGTGATCAAGATAGACACGTATCACACGGTTACATTTGGTGCATATCTACAAGACACGTATATACGTTTATGGGATGGGGTGGACATGTACTAGTAAAAGGCCACACTGTAGCTGAGCAGAAGAATCTATATATTTTTGGGTTTACCCCCCCCCCCCCCCCCCCCCACTGCCCTCGGACAGCATCTCTACATGTAGACTTGAACCCACCTCCCTGATCCCAAAAGGAGGATCTACCATAGACCAACACGTCTCCTTTTTTCCCCGCCATGACTTATTGCCGACTCACTTTTACTGCCGCCTGACGGCCATAACCGGACGTACCGTCATACATCACGTGACGTGCGGCCTCCGCTGGTTACCAGACGCCGGCCTGTGCTGGTACCTATAGTGTATGTATGTGTGTATTGGGGGGGGGGGGGGGTGACGTTGTAGGCGGTCTGTGACAAGCGGTAGTACGTCATGACGGTATGACACGGGCCGTCCTTGTAGACACAGGTATTATCGCCCCCTCCCCCATCCCCCGCCACCAGCCACACCAAAGGATACGTATGGACAGCCCTAGAAGAAAATGTGAAAAGCCCTCGGAGCAATGGGGTCCATGGCTTTGGGGGAATTATACAGGAATTGGGAAATTTCTGGATTAAAAAGAAATTGAATGTCAGTAGCGGATTTTGATGGGAGGAAGGGGGTGGAGAGATGTGACCATCAAGCATGCATTATTTTTGATATTTTGGTAATATAATTGAGGTGATAACTAAATATCTGATTGTCATTTGAAAGTTATAGTGATTAAGGCACGTCACAAAGATTTCTGCACATCACTTCAATGGTAATTAAGCCTTCATTAAACTTCATAAATATTGATGCAAACTTTTGTCCGTACTAGTATTTGAAATCATTTTATGCTGATTGTTTTTGTTATCCTCTTACCATGACCTGCAACTAGAGTAAGTGATTTAAGTAACTTCATTATATCACGCATTAATATTAACGTATGGACGTTCAGTTTATGCCAAGCATCGCTCCCCGAGTAAAAGTTAGATAGAGTCTATATTGATGGTATCTTAGGATGGGCACTGCAAAACAAATAAAGGGTTCGCCCTGACCTTTACAAAATTTAAACATACAATCCAGTGGGTATTGGCAAACTTTCTACAAGTTCTTGTGTCTAGGATTTCCCCCAGGGGCACTTCATACCCCCACAGCAGAAACAAGAGGCAGCTTCACAGGCCGCGTCTGGGGCAGGGGACCATTTCTCAGGTGTGAGTTAATTATGACAAGGTAACAAGAAGGTGGCCGTCCCAGGTGTGTATGGGGAGGGAAGATAGATGGTGGCTGCAGCTCGTGAAGCCTCCTCCACCCCGCCTCCTCTCACCTATTGTCCACATGCTACCCACCCCACCTTGAACCCTACAGCCCCGCACTCTGCTCCTAAACAGGCACCATCAGCGCTACCCCACATACAAGGCTACCTGGTACCCAACATGTCCCAGTATGCACACTCTGCCCCAAAGCACGCAACAGCAGCGCTAACGAAAATGGGGGAAAAGGCTTATTTTTCAGTCCCGGCGAGTGCCCTCTAAAAAGAGACAACCTGTGAATCTTTTCACATGAATTTTATCATAAATGGAGGGGAGCTGTGAATGGGGGGTTCAATTGTAGAAGTGAAGACTTTAGAGGAAAGTGATTTCTACCATAGGAAATCCACATTAAAGGTATGTTCCTGCATGAGAAGCCATACTGCAAGTGGTGGCAGGTATACTATAGAGTGCAGGGCCCCTACCTGGGCCCCACCCTGCTCCTACCTGTATCCACAGTGATTAGTCAGGCCCCAAACACACACATTTACCTGCGGCTGACAACAACTAATACCGCTGTGGCGTGCTGTTTAGGTGGGGCATTGAGGCACAGAGCAAACATTTTCCTGCCCTTCAGGACAGCTTCTGAAATACATTAATAATAATTCCACTCCTGTTTGACAAATATACACGGAATTCCCTGCTTTTTACCAACGCACAAAAAATCCAGAAGCTGTTGAGAAATATGTCGTTGCCGACTAGTGCCCATCTATAGTGACGCTGACTGGACTTAACCTGGCTCATTTATGACACATTTACGTTCGACAGAGTTAGGAAATACGTATAGTTCAGAAAAGCACCACGATATATTTAGTTTCTCCTTGAGCCCAAACACATGTGTAGACACTTCGTTATGAGACCTCTATATTACCACTTATATAGAATTCATGAAGTGGTGTAAGTAACATGCTTTTGAAAAGGAAATATCTTTTAGATTACGAAGATAGACGTTCTGATGCAATCATTTTATTCATTCAAAGTGTCCTTAACTGATTCTACGTCACATGCTGGTCACAGGGAACGTAGTCTACAACGTATGTGCGTGTGCCGTGATAAAGGTGGAAGACAAAAAGCCATCATTGGGTTGCTTTTATGGAGTGGGGTCGACAATTTTTATTTGAACCTCAATAATGCCCATTTAGTAAAATAAACATAGCATTTTCTCTTAAACAAAATTTGCAAAAGAAGAGGAAGATTGTATTGTACATGTATAACAATTTAGACTAAAGAAAAGATGAAAGGGGTATTGGGTTCGTACTGAACGGAGGAGGAGTTGTAGCTAAAATAGTAAAGGACGACCTTTAGGAGGTACAATGATGGCCAGGGTTTCAATTTATGTGACAGGTATCTTACTGGCATATCAGGGCGTCCTTAGATACCAAACTCTGAGGTGCTGCAGCGGGGATGCTGACCTTTGATATATACATGATACACACATGATGGTGACGTAGATAGCATTCAGTAGCACCAACCTACTTCTCTGGGAGGAAGAGTTGTCTTAGAACACTCTACAAGCCATGACATGTTATAAAACTTAAATTTTTTAAAAAGTTTAGATTCATGTATGATTGAAAACAGTTGACAGGGACACAAAGACAGGCTCCGTCATACAATGCCGTGTACTTCACTCCTCAGCGACCACAACAGCACCCTTACAAAGAAAACGTGCATGTGAGAACAAAACGCTTAAAGTTGCAATGTATCATTTGGAAAAAAGGTTCTAACCTGTTCAAGATAAGATATATAGAAAGGTCAGCCTGGTTTATTCTTTGGTGCTGCTGTAGATGCGGAATATCGCCCTTTGTATTTCCTTTTCCCTATCTAGATAGAGGAAGTATGGGTTTCACACAGTATAAGAATTGATAATGCAGATATGATAATGTCGCAAAATAATTAAACAGCTAAAAGTTCGGCTACTTTCCCAGAATAAAGTTAGTGAAATACAAAATTCGGTATTGTAGCGGAGTCGTGATAGAAGATATAAATTACAACTCCACTTGTCATTTCATCGTTGGTTGTGCCTGGGGGAGTTTGTGGAAACGGAAACTACATACGTGGACTCTAGAGAGATAAAAAAGGGGATTCAGCTTTGTGGTGGTACCGTAGTATATATAGCTCGGGGATATACAGTCATAAAAGGGAATGTTTGATACCTGTAGAGACCCCCCTCCCTCCTCCAGCAGCACCAGTCCATCTCATCCCCATCCTCCAGTGTAGTTACCATAGTAACACGAGTATAACGGGCACAGGGCCCCCAGGCACCACCTCCCGCCGGGCCTGGAGGGACCAACAGTTCCGTATGCTGCTGCTGCTGCAGAAACGTGAGGTGTGTCTGGTGACAACCTGCTGACTGTATCCTACTGCTACCATACGTCTTCTTAACGTTATATACATATTTCATCTTCACATTCTTGTTGATAGTTGTCTGCATATATTACACAATTTTAGCTACAGCATGATGCATCAAGGCTGCATATTCATTGTCGTCATGATGCACCAGGGCACCAACCCAGCACCCATGAGCGCTGCAATATTGCATCATGCCAAACCTTTGGGAGTGTATCAGCCCTGCGCTGTATACAGACATAAATGCAATGAGCAACTCTCAGGTGCTGCATTCATGCATCATGTAGGCATAGTGCATTTAAACCACTATACTGTCCTTTTATGACTAAACTTTTGATTCTGATCTTAATTAGAGTTAAATGCCCTATGTGTTGTATTAGGAACGGCTACAATACCTAATAGGGATCATACCTAATAGGGCTCATATCAGGTTTATATGATAGATGAATAGACAACGGTCCACACGTTTTAGTATGTTGAGTGGGTTATTTCATGAGTTGAAGGTTGGCCACGAGGCCGTAGGCCGAGTAGAATGCAGCCAACATTCAACAAGTGAAATAACCAGTCAAGAGACTAAAACGAGTGCTCCTTTGTGTTTCTTCTTTACAGTCTATGCAATACAAATGTTAACAACACACTGTGGAATACTTGTGTGGGTTATTCAAAGGGCGGCAAAATAAGGGGTTCCTGGTTTTAAACCCATGGTGCTGCAGTATTCCATGACAATGAAGGACATGTGGTACCCTGGTTCTTCGCACACTCACACAGGACGTGCGCTGGTGGACGCTTTGCCATCTTATCACTAACCCAAGATCAGATAGCATTCAAAAGTCAAATATTAGTCAATCATTTATCTCCAAATAAGTGTAATAACGGCATTGCATCTGGAGTACGTCACATCAGCCTGTGGGCAGCGCTGACCCTGGTTTGACGTGCCGTCACAGAGGAAGCTCTGCACATATCTACATCTAGATTAAGCTGCCAGGGTGGAGGTTATGACAGGCCCTGATAGCCCTATTGACGTCTTCAGACGGTAATAGGGGAGTTGTGCAGCAGGCATGGGGACCTGGAGGGTATGGAGGGACCGTTTGGATGGCTAGAGGGAACTTAAACTGGTTCCAGCTATTGAACTTTATACTTTTCTCCCATTAATAATACTGGGAATTAACTTATAAATGAAGACTGCTTCAAGCTAACAAAGGCTGAGATGCCGGGAAGATTATCTATATGAAGTTTTCCATATAATATTATTTGCACTATTGACAAAGGTATTTATGATATGAGTATTTCATGGAGAAAATTCAAATACAGGCACACTGGCACAGAGGTTATTGGTTACCCATCTGTAAGCAGCGACCCTACAACACGTCCAGGGTTCTTTTGCTTCCCACACAGTGCAGGTAGGTGTGGTGTAGCAGTGTCCAGCTGTGGGGAGGTAGGAGGCTGGTGCTGGGTGGGAGTGGCCGGGGGCTGGTATAGGATGGTGCCGGGTACATGACGGCAGCACAGGTGCACCCCCTACAGCACCTGGTGACAGACCCCCCCCCCCAACACACACACACACACACACACAGGTCCATGACATAGCATGTAGAGCATGCACGCCCGTGTCCCCCCGTACCTGGGTCCTCGTCTCCCTGTCTCCCAGCCTCCCTACCACGTCTCATCCCATATATATAATACTCATCCCACAGCCACCAGGCGGCCCGAGGGTCCCTCCCCAGCAGCCTCCCCCTCTAACCAAGACCTTCGCCAGCAGCCCCCCTCTAACCAAGACCTTCACCAGCAGAATCCCCCTCTAACCAAGACCTTCGCCAGCAGCCTCCCCTCTAACCAAGGCCTTCACCAGCAGCCTCCCCCCCTAACCAAGACCTTCGCCAGCAGCCTCCCCCTCTAACCAAGACCTTCGCCAGCAGCCTCCCCCTCTAACCAAGACTTTCGCCAGCAGCCTCCCCCTCTAACCAAGACCTTCGCCAGCAGCCTCCCCCTCTAACCAAGACCTTCACCAGCAGCCTCCCCCTCTAACCAAGACCTTCGCCAGCAGCCTCCCCCTCTAACCAAGACCTTCGCCAGCAGCCTCCCCCTCTAGCCAAGGCCTTCACCAGCATGGCCATGAGCCCTTGAACCAGCCTCATCACATGGACAAGGCCTCCAGAGGCATAAGGACCTGTTGGTGCATCCCTAGTTCAGTCAGCATCAGTCACCATATTCTGACACATACAGGGGCGGATCCAGAGGAGGGGGTAGAGCCATGGGGATCCTAACCCCATGTTCTTTGGTAATAATTTATTTATTCAATAACACTGCGATCTGCCGGCAGTCGCGGCGTGATGCTTTTGGGTATTTTGGTGTTTGATGGTCCCCTTTCCTTTTCAAATCCCTGGGTCCACCCCTGCACATACACCCCGCACAGTACGGCTGTCTCTCATAGGAGTCATTCCTCACTGGACTCTGACTCGAATACTCTTTGTGTACTGATAGAGAAGGTGTCTAGGCCTTGATCAAGCGTCTCTTTCCGTGCTAACCCGGGGGACTTAATCTATAACGCCTAATATACTAAAATCATATTGTATTCTTGTAAAGGTTCGGTGCATTGTATTTGATCATTTTTGGCTGCTATCATCAATACACCACTGTTGGGTCCACTGCAGTCTCGGACCCCGACTGTATGTATACAGTCTGGGAGAGTTCTTATATACTGGGTTGTACTTGATACCAGCAATCTGGACATCATGGGTTCGAGTCCCACCATGGCACAATTGGTAGGAATTTTTATAGCTGTACATTGCACCTCCTTTACACTATTTTCTCTAACTAAATATTTAATATATAATATTACTATGCCAGTATAGGGGTATTTATGCTTCAAATAGGCCAAATAAATAATGTAAAAAATCGAACCTACATTTTTGCCAAGGTGGGATTCGAACCCATGAGGCCAAACACAACATATATATGTCATTAATGATCATGTGACCATGGCTAACCAATCAGTGGTTGAGCTATCTCATTAAGAAATGATCCAGGATCCTGGATCATTTTCTAACTAGGTTACAGTTATTAGATACAAAATTGTCCAGGCCCATTACAGCCTGACGGCTGTAATGGGCCTGGAGAGCTCGAGGCTGGGTCCACTGCCCTTCACCCCTGTATTGTTGTACACCGATTGTGCTTTGTTTAGCCCCCTAACGTTTGCTGCTGATTCATCCCACAAGAACACAATTAACTAATGATGAAGGGTTAGCTATTGTCAAAGATTGAACGTGTGATTGAGATCACACTAGACTCAGGGTCAGGTAGAGGTGTGAAGGGAAATGTATCATTTATCATAGTAAGAAAGAGAAATGGTGCACTCTTGTATTAATGGGATTCTTAAAGATGTGACCTTTGACCTTGATTTTGACCTTTTTCTGACCTAGATATCATCCTACACATAACAGAAATGGATTCAGCACCTTTGGTTTACCCTAGTCCACTATCCATATCCATCCATTGCTCCCCCTATTATATCCTGGCTGGACCGTTTCGGATAGCATACCCAAATTGTGCGTCACAAGTCAGGAACTGACAACTACCTATAGGCCTGCACCACACAACCTATAGGTCGCATGACGCAGGTGCCCTAAGAAAGTCACACCGAGTGAGGCAAGCCGCGCAAAAAAAGGGTATACTCGAAAAAAATGTGTACATTGACTTCTTTTGGGGGGGGTACTTGAGCCCAAATTCTAATTTTCATGTCCCCCGATATTGGCTATCTATGTCTTTTGTCCTCTCACGTCTATGTCCGACACACACTGAATAAAAAGCTCCCATGTCCATATTGTAAATAATTACCCCGGTAGAGAGAGGGGGAGGGGGGTACTCACATTTCCATATAGTCTTTGTTGCGATACGTGCATTGTCAGTGCAAAGTGAATCAGGGTTATCACAACACTGATCTGTTACACAAATAATATCAAGTAACCTCCCCTGTAAATTACCTCTAGTACTTAAGTGTTTGATAGATGTCTGAAAAAAAGCGTCTCACCTACCCCTCCCATAGAGATAGCATTGGTTGTCACGAACTATCCAAATTTGGGGTTATCGGTTATCTACACGCTCCCATAGAGCTCTATGCTGAAGCAAATTACCAGCAATTACTGCCTAATATTATTTTTCGTTTTTTAGGGGGTTACAGTTGGAATTTGTAAAAAACAAATACACCATTAGATAGATATTGTGGAAAGTGATCTAATGACACCATGCAAGATGCAAAGAGTGAAATATTGACCAAATGGGAGCAATTTCATTTTTTCAAGGAAAAGAGGTGTCCAGAATCGTCTCACTAGACTCAGGGGAGACCCTGAGTCAATAATCCTACACAGCTTAACCACAACCAACCATGCTTCCATCCACCCACCCCATCTACAAACCAGAACCAAAGGGGTTGGGGTTGCTGTGTATCATGGACACAGGACTATGTCAAAGAGTCAAAGACTCCTTCTGTCACTCTGTCCCTGTCCCTGTGGTACCCACCAACCACAACACAGACACCCAGACACAAACCACTTTAGGTGTCACAAAGCTAATTCTCGGGTCATAAAATCAGAACACGCAGGGTTCACTATACCCTGTATCCCCCACTCTCCGCACATAAAACCAAAGAAATATGTTACATGTACCCTTAACATGCCTAGGAATAGAAAGGCTAACAGCACCCATTTTGAGCAATCTCCCCATCTTAAATTAATTTACATTTGTATTTTACCACCAGAATTCTACCCATACACAATTTAAAAATGTAAATGATTAATTCTTGCGGTCTAAGTTCCTCTGACCATATAGCTTTGTGCTTGCCTTGAGGTGGCTAATTTATGTGTTGGCAGGCGCTGTGGATGGTCATTGTTGGTCCATGTATCTCCTTTAGAAGGGTTCTGGAGAGCTTCCAACCACACCAGTCATTATGTGCATCAACAAAGATGTGTATGAGGAGCTTTGTTAGCTGCCAGAAGGACTGGGCTGTCATTACTGGGGCCATGCTTATTCTGATAACGGTGTAGCTGGCAGAGTCGTTATTGTGTGACCATACTGTAGGGTAGATTCACCAGGGTAAATTCACAGTATAATGTCCATAATATCGATTCTTCATTCTATTGATTCATTTGGGAAGATGACAGCATTATACAAGTACAGGGGACCTAGACTAGCTGAATAGACATGTGTCACGTATATGTCATGACTCATTTAGTATGTAAGTCATGTATAGCATATACTTTGTTTGAATTATCCATACGATTAGCACAATATAGAGCTAGCTGGGGGAGACTAGGTTGTCACCAGCACGTTGATCACCGATTTAGACAGGTTTAGTACGTGTAGAACAAATATGAGGCAGTTATAGGGTTGTAAACACGAATCATAACAGCATAAAAATGACACTCGGACCAATTCAACTGTTTTAGTGCACTTTGAGTGGTACTTTATAATGTAGAGGCCTAAAGAGGTTACGTGCACGGGGGTGGTAACCGCAGCTCTAGGACGCTCTAGGAAACTTTTGACCAACCCTAAAAAAAGGTCAAACCTAAAAGATCAAGTCGAAAATGGTCAAAAGTTGGCCACAGTTGATTCTACTGTAGAGCTACAGTAGATTATACAGTGTACCTACACAACCTATTTACAGTGTAGATTGACTTATTTGACAACATTAAACCCCTATAAGTGGCATTGTCTGACTTAACATGTGACCATTGCCTCATCATTAGGTGCACATGTAGTAGGCCTGCTTGATTCGGAGGCTGTTATATGTGGGTTAGAGCAGCGTATAAATAGGGCATGGGCTTATCGTAAAATACACTTTGATATTCACACATTAAATACTCCCCCACAATCATTTACGTCCCAATATTGAATTCACTCTGGCACCATGCTGAATACATGAATGTTATATCAGCCTGATGCTAACCCACATCCATGTATGGCTCATCCAGGGTCTGTTTAAAGCAGTGTATTATGTATCAGGCAGAGAAGGTCACTATGCTGCTACTTATCGCACATGTAGCCACAAGGGTACTGATTGAGGTTTTAGTTATCTGGCAAAGACACCCTCAATGTTAAAGATGTAAACACCCTATACCCTTCCCTCCCCAGCTGTCTAAGCAATTGGCAAACGTCCAGAAAGTGGCCCCTCTTTTACCCTGAGTGAACCACAGTACAGGTGAAAGTGGGCGATAATAAGTGACATTGAGCGATAATAAGTGAGTGGGGACGATAATGAGTAGGTTTGGCCGTTTGCACAGTGTCAATATTGGCTGGCGGATTGATACACTGAGGGTGGTAGGTGGTGAGCCGCCTCGAAACCACACATCATCAAAGATTCATCGGCGCAACAGATGCCCCGAGATAATGTCTACTGGGGAGAGGAGGTGCTGATTAATTGGCTGGAATTTGCAGCGTGTCTGCTGAGCTGGGAGCAACTGTTCCCCTCTGCCTGCTCCCCTCGCACCCCCTCTCACCCATCTCACCAGGCCCCACACCCCTGTACCCACAGCCCACCCTATCCCCGCCCCCTTTGACGCCCGTGTGATCCCAGTCTCGCGCTCTCTCGCCCAGCCTCACGCGAAATGCATATTAACAGTTGGCATGGTAACGCCGTCCGCAGCGCCCCCTCTACGGCGGGTCAGAACCACACCTGGACTACAGTATGAATTATGGACGCTTCAAAATAAACTCTAACCATGTATTAGCAGATAATTGATCTAATGTTAACTCTACCCCCACGACACACACACTGCGGCACGAGGGTGTGATTTCTAGAGGCGGATTTTGTGTGAATCCTCAGGTTTCTCCTCATCATCACTGGAAAACATGACAAGGGCAATTGTATTACATTTACTGAGGGGGCTTATTGGTAGAAAACTATCCGGTAGGGTAGGCCAATTTTTCTTTTACATTTTTCTTTTCTTTTATTTTTTTTAAACTTTTTTTCCTTTTATATTTTAACTCAAGACCCTGATCCATAGCTTACCTTGGGGAACCCCACGAGGCATGAACATATGAGTATAATTATACCTACACAGAATAATACGCACGGACTTTTCCTTCTTGAATCAGAGGCATTGTCTGAGAAGTGATTAAAGCGCACAGCATTAGTCAGATAAAGTCGGTACTAATCTATCAACGTTTGGTAGCATACTGTAACTTGAAAGGTCAGGTTATTTGAGTTCAGTTTTCATGGCCAGGTGACTGTACTCGTGGAGATGGGGTTATTTTTCCTTGGCACTGGTAAATATTGCGTCAAAAGTTAAAATGATTACTATTTTTAAATGGAATTTAAACTTAAGATTTAACATATATATTTTAAATCTACTCTTAAATACCAACATGTCTAACCCGGTTGTGTTACTTTTGTTCTTGCAGGGCTATCCCATCACGGCACGCGACTTCCGCCCATGACACCCACCATTCTGCACATGCGCAAAAAGCGGAAGCCGTACACCAAACTGCAGATTGCCGAGTTGGAGAAGGAGTACATCGCCAACACGTACATCACCAAACCCAAACGGTGGGAGCTGTCCCAGAGACTCAGTCTCACAGAGAGACAGGTCAAGATCTGGTTCCAGAACCGACGAATGAAGGAGAAGAAGTCCACAGACCGCTCTTCCCGCCACCTGGATCACGACAGATGAGACGCGGCCTCATGGCCACTATAATGACGTCATGGACAGTATAATGACGTCATAACCTCAATGGCCATTATAGTGGTGTCGCATAATGACATAAAGGCACGGTCACTTTTAGGATGCCATACAATTTTGGCAATAAGAAATGCCGTACTATTATAATGGTGGTTATATGACAGTCTTAACGTCATTTGACGGTATAGATACGTCATGATGATGTTGGGGTCATTATGATATCATGACTTTAAAGCCGTAATAAGGACATTATCACTGATTATGTCTTGATTATTATGATGACGTCTTAACGTCAATGTTATCATGACGCCATGGTCATTTAATATCACAATGTCACAATGTCAGAACCTTTATAATGACGTCATGACCCTACACATTGTTCCATGACGTCACAAGCAACTTTCAATATGTACCTTCCTCGACGTATGGTGGCCGTGGTGATGGGTGGTCGGAACTTAATGAGCCGCCACCCAAAGGCCTGAACTATGTGGATGTAATATGGACAATTGTAAACAGTACAGAATGGACCTCTGGTGTGTCATGTTTATTTATTATGAACATTAAAAGTAGCCAATTCATTTCTCAGACGTCGTCGTATATAGTGCATGTTAAACCAAATATGTTTTACCGAGTGCCAGTCGGCCAGAGATCAATTCTGTGCACACATTTCTCTGGCGTCATGACTAAGGGGGTAAAGGAAATGTTAGAGACCCTGAACGGTATCATATAAGTTATGTTAGTTCTTATTCCCTGAGCCTAGGTAAACTAGGTAACATGTGTCAGGTCAGGATGGTATGACCTGACAGAGGGGAACTTGTTCAAACTTGCCAATGATTAACATGAATACGCAACCTATTCACCTGTCGTTACCCACTACAGTAGTGTGGGTAGTACTACAACTTAGCAAACTTATTTCATTCATTTCCGGTGACTATTTAGGCTAAGTAAGTCTTTTAGAAGGAGTTGTTTTTTTACGATTCGTTATTATTTGTAAGTTCTAGAATTGGCTTAGTATGGCAGCAAATTGTGCAAAACCGCAATGACCAAAATGATGTAATTGTTACTCAGTGTGATTTGACGTTGTGAAGGGGAGGAATGATCTCAGATGTGACCATATTGACCTGCATAGGTCTATAAATTGTACCAGAACAAACTTGTGAATGGTTTTGGACCCCGATGTAAATCTTTTGGTGATGTACTGGGTGTTTATCATTATATCATGTGTATGTACAAGTATTAACGTGTATTTGTTAATGATTCTATGATGAAATAAGTAAAACAATGGTTCTACTATGAGCGATGATAAGTGTATTTTGTATAGTTGCATATACGAGACTGTGTCACTATGAGAGTCACAGTTTTGTACCACGAAGACAAGGATAGATGTAAACATTGACTCTGCCTCTGCTACGTTCCAGCATACTACATAACCTCCATAATACAAGATGCAACTCAGGATAGTAGAAGAACGCTTCGTCCACAGTGTTCCAACATTGTGGCTGGACTAGTTTCTGCACGGACGCATGATATTGTCATTTTACTCGGTCATGAAACATCGCTAGATGAATGACTAGTTTAACCAGTACTGCTCTCTAAGTACTTTGTATTTAATTACATGTCAAGTTGTTCCTCCTTTTAGAGGTCCATGGGCAGTAGCTATGTACTCTAAATGTATCATTTTGAGTCTGAAGTGTATGCTAGCTCTCTGGTAGCTCACCAAGTGGTTTGTGTAGAGCTACATTTGTGCATCATTGTGTAAGGTATAACTGATTTAAGAAAATGGTACTAATGTTAGATTAAGATAACCTTACATGAACTCAAAGCACAACACCTCCTATTTATTACATGCATTTACGTTGTTTGAGTAAGGTATCTAACACACATCTCATTAACGATAACAATGGTAAATATCATGTACTTAATTAACATTAAGCATTGTAACACTGACCAATTAAACTCCCTGTAGTCCTACTGAGTAGCTATGGGCTGTTCACTGCCACCAAGCTTCAAACCAAGAGGTTATAATGTGTAACATTAATAAGCTATTGGCAAAACTGTGTCATATTCTTGCCAACATCATGTATGCGCAATATTATTTATTTTGCTGAGAATTATGTTAAGTTCTGTTGCATCATCTGCATCATATTATTACACACTTCAACCTATCTTTGAATGGTAAATTCTAATAATAACTGTCTTATTCAATGAAAAGGAAACTAAAAGCATCATTCTGGAAACTTTCTAAAACAGTCAACTTATGGAATCATCTGTATACAATAAATTACCTTAATTGACATTCATAACGGTTGTATCCAATAAATTGGAAAATCCCTAAAATTCATAATTCATTTTAATTCTGATTTCTGAAAAGGTGTTGGTGAACATGATAAATGGCATAACAGTTTACGACTCAAAAAGTCGTATTTTCTTATTTTTTTCTTCATTTGTAGAGTCCAAAATCTAGAGGATGCGTTTCAGGTTACCCACTGCACCTCTCAAAATTGGCCGACTATAAAATTATCAGCCAAAAAAAATCTCTTTCATAATTTTTCATAAATTTTACACTCGCTATGAATATCAGAAAGTACTCCTCAATTGTTATGTTTAAAAAAAGACAAATAGTAATTTCCTTCCCTCCAAGGCCATATCATCCCCTTATGTGACTTGAAACACACCTGCGCCCTTATCGGCCTGGTGCTCTTTGTATGGGTGTGAATTATTGGAGGGAGAACCCCTCCCCAGCCCTACAGGCAATCCGGCCATAACCCACCCTACGGACACCCCCCGTGTTATGTCTGAGCTACATTAACATTAATCATTAATTTCTCATCTCCATACCCTTATTTTAATTTTCACAACTTTTATTTGCTTTTTCAGATTCTTATTCCCAACTAAGTGTGGGCTCCCATCTCGTGTATTGGCGGAAAAGTTGCCCCTTTCACTCTAAATCTCCTGACTTGTGAATTATTCAATTACCAGTTGATATGAGGTGTGGAGGCTTGATTAGAATCTTGTGTAAGGATAACAGCCATGTTTGTGTACAGACATAAAGGTGGTTAGTGCAGATAATATCTGATGCATCTAATAACAGCTGTCTCAAAGTGTAAATAACCCGACAGATGTAAGTAAGTGATGAGTCAAGTAAGGTATCTATTGATGTCCGATAACCATAATAATATAGTCTCTTTATATACATACATTGGATACATTTGGAGGAGGAGATATAGGTGGTGAATGTTATTTGGAGATGCCTATTGTCATTTGTCATGTTGAGATTATTGGTTTTCAGTGTGCTCAGAGCATCAGCGTAATGAACCATTACCATCGTGTATAGAGAATGTCACCTCCCATGTCCGCAGCCAGAGCATGGCTCTCACTAAATAAGTAAATAATAAAGTTCGTATGTAATTTTAATACAAATGGAAAACTGGTTGTTTGAATTTTCATCTTTTGTATCAGACTTCATCATGGATTAATGGTCAGAGACAGTCTCTAGCAAAGTACTTTTGTTAGTAGAATTATGTCCAATGTGGACCAGGTATACTGCTGCACGATGACAAATTAATTAATCCAAATTACCCATTTATTGATTGATTAATTTAATTTTGGAAAATTACAAATTTTATACTGGAATCTTTTAAATGTCAATCATTAAGGGCTGTCTAAATTACTTCAACTTAACACTCTAGACTACTTTGAAGATAAGGGATGTAGAGTGTAGATTTGCAGTGTCTTTCTGTACCTCATCTCCTCTACAACCCCAACATGGACGCACTGCATCAGTCCCCATATGTAAACCTCATCACATAGATTGCAAGGTTAATTAACGAGGCACATGTGTATATTTTCTGGTGGCCATGTTTCTACCCAAGTTCTATCTGAGAAACCGAGACTGAGGCCTTATAAACCTCAGTAGGCTATAAAAACATATCAATATAGCATAGGAGGAACAACAGCGAAATCTTACAACGTCATTATTAGATACAAGCAATACCTGTCCTAAGACTACAACTAGGTTGATCTGATTAACCTGATTAAAACAGCCCCAGGTGAATGTTTCCAACCAGACCCATCACATGATGTATAAACATGATGTACATACACCACATGTACCTTTACACTTTGTATTCATACTACACCAGGTCTACATGTTAAGTCGACATTATTGACAACACTAATGAATTGAGGCTGGCCTCTGATAGATTGGGTGGCAGCTTGTGGTGGTGGGGGGGGGGGGGGGAGGGTACGACCTCTCTTGGACCTGAGCGCAATAGAAGAAGTCAGCAGGTAACGATAGATCATGCATAGATGGGGCTGCCCTAATAGATGTGGTCAAGAAGAGATAGGGTGAGCCCGGGGGGGGGGGGTAGTATTCCCATACCCAGGTGGACATGGACGGTCCCCTGTATGGCCCCCCCACCTCCCCCCGCCCCCAACACTACGCGCAGCGTCCTAGGGAGGTCCCCACAGCACAGACATGGACACATGCCCCAGGCTGCAAGCCACGGTTAAAATTCAAATCCACGTTTTGTGCCTGCCCCACAGGTCTCCACAGGGCCGGCGTATTAACCTGTGCAGGACCGCATACTCCTGTAATGCAATATGTTTTTTGTCTCCATGATGCTTCAACGTAGCCCTGGTGAGTAACTCGCCAGTGCTGAATTCATCATCATGCTCACACCCCCGAGGATCAGCATGGATGCAGCCCTGGGAAGAGGATATGTCAGGATTGTACATATCCATGCTTCATGACTATAAAAGGACATGGCACATTAGATCACCATGCGGTCCTTAAAGGGTTAATTAATGAGCAGGACATACCTGAGTACCACAGGTGACCACCTGTCTGCGGCAGGGCCTGCTTTTTGTGCTGCCCAGGTGCCCAGTGTGTATCCGGTGTGGGGCCGGCTGACCTGCAGGTCACCTGGACCAGACGCTGTGGGAGAGGTGGGAGAGGTAAGGACACTTTCCCACATACACATTAACACATGACGTTATGTCATTAAGAAAGCAAGATGACTTATGTCACAAAGAAAGCAAGATGACTTACATAAGAAATAGATTAAAAGGTATCTTGATACTTTTATGTTAAGACTCAAACTATAAAAGAAGTGAACCTAGTTTCAGTAGGATTCACTGCATCATGCCGAGTGAGTGGAGAACTGCCCTGGAGAGCTGCCTCACAACATTAAACAGATGTGACCAGAATATAGTAGAGAGGAGCTGACATAAAACATGATAAGAACATCCATAAAGACATTAGCCCTTCAACAAATGAACAACCCAGTATCACTATAGTATTTGGCAGTGGAAGAGGGTTTAGAAATGTGGAAGATGATTTCCCTTCCCTTGATGACGTCATATCGGCCATATTCCTTCTGCTGGGTCTGCAATGATCTCGGGAGGGGGTACTCAGTATTGGAATGGGTACCAACTGCTAAATCAGGGACTGTCACAGCCCAGTATGCACAGAAAGCGCTTATAAATTACGGGCTATAGAGAATATGTATTCAGTACCCTACAGTAGGGCTTCTATAAGTGCTTAATAAGTGATCTGCCCACTCGGAAGTAATATGCATGATAAACTTACAATTGAACCCTTACATTTCATGCATGACTAATCTATATAGTTACAAAACAATCTAATGTTAAATGGAAGCACTAAGCCTCCTAATAGTGGGCTGTCATCTAACCTCTTAGACGATATAGGAGGGCTGTAAAATTGATACACATTTGCAACGAGCTGTTATA
This sequence comes from Harmothoe impar, assembly GCA_947462335.1. Classification (NCBI taxonomy): domain Eukaryota; kingdom Metazoa; phylum Annelida; class Polychaeta; order Phyllodocida; family Polynoidae; genus Harmothoe; species Harmothoe impar. The sequence goes on along the minus strand of OX381721.1, from coordinate 13,695,680 downwards.
TGACAAAAGAGTTAAGTTCTGTGCAGAAAAAAACTGTCGACATGCAGTTTGCCACATGTGTATTCACCCGACATATTTAAGTATATATTTGTCATGTGACACGGGCTCTTTAGATAGTTTCAAGTAAGCTTTCATGTCTAGGAATAACAGTGACATCTACAAAAAAACACAAATTGCAATAATTTCACGTTAAAAACTTTTACCTGCACAACTGGGGAATACCTGCTTTGTTAACTTCATGAACTCCTATCTCTCGTGACCTGGTGACTCTCATTGTCGGTATTCAGTGTTTTTGGAGTGACGTAGAAGAAGGATCTCATGTGTATCACATCAGGCTTACTTAATGGGGGTGGACCCCTAAAGTCGACATGGCGACATGGCCTTTTCTTGAAATCGACATTCGCCATGGAGCTTAGCGACATGAGTAAGGATATAAGTGATGTGACATGGGACATTTTTAAAATTCGACATGGGACATGACATGTTCTTAGAGGTGACATGGGACAGGTGACACGGCCATTTCTTAAAATCGGCATTGCACTAAAGGACCCCCCCCCCCTTCCCCATCTACACCCCCTACCTAATCATCTGTGGCGGATTTAGATTCAGTTGTCAAACTCCCAGATCCACAACTGTAATTAGACGTAATTCCAGGGACACTTCGCATTTAGATACCACCACGGTGTTATAACCAGTGTCTGAAGCAGCACCAGGAACCATATAACACCAATACGGACGTGACACCGCCAGCAGTCTACAAGGTTTAGAGGGAGGGGAGGGGGGCTGTGCATGGTGGGGAGCAGACCGTGTGCCGAGCCGCCTCCTCCCGGGGCCTCACCCTAACACAGCCGGCAGGAGGCGGACAGCAGGCCGGTCTCATGGCCCGTGATGAAATGAGCACAGTAAGATGAGGTGATCTGACGTGCAGCGAGTGATAACAAACATGCATGAAGCCTTAAACAATGAAAGCTGGTTATTAGCAACTCTGATATAAGGATACCTTAATTGCTTATAAGGAGCAGACTTATTTCGTGTAATACAGGGTTTTCCCTATTATAATGTATCTCTCAGGGCTACTATTATATACCTCTTCAATTGTCCACCGCCCGAGTCCAGTCAGGTGGGGGAGAGTACTTTATATTAGCTGCCCTAGGGAGAAATGGAGATGTAAAGCTCTCCAGAAGGTGACCTATTAGGATTGTTGACTTGAAGTAATACATGAATCCATCTGAATTGTATTTGCATCAAGTCTGTTAGGGTATGAGTGACACCTGCAGAGAGTGTACTGCTATCTAGACCTTCTAAAAAGACTGACCGTGCTTATAACCCTAATAGCAAACACAGTGTGACCCCGCTTGGGATCCTATCGTTTTAGGGCATTGAGAAATGGTGTGGCCCCAAACGGGCTAACCAAGTTGGGTGCAGAACGGCTTTTGATGGGCTGCCCACTGTGGGCTCAAATCTGTTTATGGATGGGCTCCCCATAGTTGTTTTTTTTAGAATTTATTAAATTATTCCCTGATATGTTCTTGTAATTGTTAAATGAGATATCATAGGTCCTGCTAATTAACTCACCCAAGTCATAATCATACTCATAGGTTTAAGCCATATGCAGCAAAGAAAAAGTTCCAGTCTAGGTGCACATTGGCCTTCAAATCCATATTTCATACCTACATGAACACAGAGGAAAATGTGAGAGTCACCTGGACTCACATGCCATAGTCAGACCCATGTCGCCAAAACGACCCTCATGTGAGAGTTTAGCTGACTTTGACTGTAGAGAGAGTCCAACACTGCCTGACCTTCATGAGAATGAGAGTCCAGCAATGCCCCACTCTCGCTCCTACCACGGTCCAGCACTGTCTGACTCTCGTTGTGATGAAAGTCAGACACTGCTGGACTCTCGTTGTGATGAAAGTCAGCCAGTGCTGGACTTTCGCTGCAGTCAAAGTCAGGCAATGCTTGACTCTCATGTACGAAAGTTCAGCACTGCCTGACTTTCATACTCAAGGGTAGTCTGGCAATGCTGGACTGTACCTAGAGTGAGTGTACAGCGTTGTCAGACTTTAGCAATAGAGAGTCAAGCCAAGCTGGACTCACATGTGGATATGAGTCTAGCAATGCTGGACCTTGGCCTCAATGAAGGTCAGGCATAGCTGTAATCTCTTCTTTACAGTAAGACTAGTTGCTTATTTGCATTGGGGGAAATATATATCGCCTCCCTGACATTTGTAAAAAAACAAACAGTACAAAATAGTTATGTTGTCCTGAATAGAAAAGGGTGTGCTATATCACAGACCACAAGTCATTTAGGTATGTTACAACATAGAGATACATATGTGAGAGGTGATCACAGAATCTCAATATATATATTTTCCAGATTCACAAGAATGGTGTCTTATACATTACCATTAATCTCAACAATGTATTGTGTCCCCACCTGGTAGCAAACAAAGAAGGCTCAGGCTAACTGACCCTCATCCGGCAGTGCCTGACTGTGGAAAGATTGTCAGCCTGACTCTGGTATGAACATTAATTTTGTCTTGCCTGACTGTCATATAAGGATCAGGCTGAATCTCAAAAGGGAGTAACTTTATTTGACTATCAAAGGAGACTCAGCCTGACTGTTGTGAAAGTCCAGCAGTCTACAGTGGATACCTGCTTAAAGAACATCTGTTCATTGTTTCCTATTCTACGCCATTTTGACATTTTCTTGTATCATTGTCTGAAGGCTAATTCATCTGATTTTGTAAGAAAAACGATCTACCGGGTGTGGACTTGTTCCAGCGACCACGTTATTCACACTGACACCGCCAATCTCGTGAGATCTTGATTCTGCTCTTGGAATGCTGCCTGTTGCTGGTATTAAAGATATGGTGAGTGGATGTATGGTACCCACCTGAATCTCACAAGAAATTTCTAGGACAGAACTAAGATGGCTGCCCATATGGAGTCACCAGAATGATCGCTATACCTAGTATAATAGTGACATCTAGTGCCAATATTCAGAACTACTACACCAGTTTGCCCTGTCGAAACCAACCTCAGTCAAAAATGGGCAGCCTGCTTGAAACTGATGTGAGCCCAAATCAGGCGGCCCAGTTTGAAACTGATCTGAGCCCAAATCAAACAGCCTGATTCGGGCCACACTTCAGCACAGCTATCTGCTCAACACGAAACCCAGCTCGGTTTTGCCCAACTTCAAACAGCCAATCCGGGCTAAAACCAAATTGGCCCTGTGCGGGCTTGCTACAAGAGAAGGAGACCTTGCCTATAGGGAGGAAAATGAACTGGTCCCTGAGGTCCTCCTTATAACGAGGTTTGACTGTGTATGACAGTGATGGCAAAACAGGGGGGGGGGCGCTTGGGGCCAAACCCCTCCCCCCAACTAAAATTGGCAAGTTCAGAGTTGGGGGAGGGGCAAAGTATGTTTACCCCCCCCCTACTTTTTGGGAAACAATGACATTGTAGACTGAGAATGCCCTAGAATACACCAATCTCAAGATAAGATTTCTAAAGTTTTCCAAAATGTTCTATAATTTTTTTCTTTTGCAAAGAACATTGTATGCATGCATGAGCATATTATAGGGTTTGGTAAATCAAGTATCAATTTGCAACATTTCCCCCCTCTATGTACTCTATGCAGGGTCACCTGACCACCGTGAAGGAGACATCAAAGTGCTGGCCCTACATGAGATCACTCAGAGGACGGTTATCTCCGGCCGCAGGGGCCGTACCTACATGCTTTGATACACAGCCTAAGGTATAGGCCTGATATACCGTTATACAGAATGGACATTTAGGTGTGAGACGAGGGCTACACATGTTTCATAGCCAAAGGGGCCAACGGACATGCTATAATTATACTTACGGACCACAGTGCATAATACTAGTATACCCCGAGCATATATACTGTGACTCTTATTAGACCAAGACATACGGATATTTCTGATACAAAAAAGGGGTAAAAGAACAACAAAAAGTAGGAGAATGCTATAAAGAGGAACATCCAGAAAGAACTCTCATCAATGAAAACTAGGGAAGACAAAAGCCAAAGTTCCTCTCACTTTTGAGTATGACCACAATGTATCTATGAACCATTGGAGGAATAGGGGTCCTGTTGTTTTACGTGAGTCCACCACTAAACTGCATACACTTGTGCGCCCACACATGTGTCTTAATTTGAGCGATGGAAATGGCCATTTCCGATTCAAATCATGGTCCCTACATACCGTATCCGCCCGTTTTAGCGCAGGTACTCAAATTAGCGCATGTCCTGTTTTAGCGCAGAGTAATAGAGTGTCTCAAAATAATCTTAAGCACTAAAACTGGATCTCAAATAAGCGCATGTCCCGTATAAACGCAGGGCAAAGAGGAGTGTGAAATATACAAGCGCAGGTGCGCTAAAACGGGCGGATACGGTAGGCTGTATATCGTATGTACACTGTTAGAAGTAACCACTGTAAATTTACAGCAAAATGTGCTGGCAGTTTTGGTCCCAGCACATTTTGCTGTAAATTTACAGCAACTCAGTTGCTGTAATTTAAACAGAAGAATGTGCTGTAATTTTACAGTATATTCTTCTGTTCAATTACAGCAAAAACTACTGGAACCAAAACTGCCAGCACATTTTGCTGTAAATTTACAGTATATTGTATGCTGTAATTTAACAGCAGAAAATACTGTGAATGCCATAAGTTGAGTTTTTTATCATTAATCATTGTTATTACATATGTATCAATTGATCTCAATTGATATGCATGGAGAGAACAGTCCTGCATTACTTCAGTTGCATTATGGATAACAAACATTACACAATGTAATGGTTTTAATATGTATCCAGCTAAACTGTATGTGATACCAGCACTACACAGTTCAAACAGTTAAGGATTTAATTTGTCCACAGATGTGGTATCTATTATATACTTTTGCTGATATTTGCATTATTTGACACATTTCTGCAAGTTGAAATACTTTATACAATATCTTGCTGAAGTTTCTCTCACACATTCTTATTTTACTACGTTTTGACAGACAGGGGGCTTTATTTACCCCCCAAAATACAGTGTGTACAAGAATTGTTACACAAAATGATATAGTGCTGCCACCATGTGGCAGAAATCTACAGATCATGTGCTGTAAATTTACAGTAACATTACTGTAAATATGATTTACAGCACAGAAGTCGGTAAATATACAGCAAATAGTTCTGTATTTCCGACTACAGCAAAATGTTGTGTAAATTTACAGTATATTGTGCTGTAAACTAACAGTAACTATTTACAGTGCATTCATTGAAAATATCACTGTGCATCCACTTTCTTACTTCCTTTTCTTTGCGTTTGACTATGTCATGGATCACGCGATCCCTCAGTTAGTAGACATTAACGTTGCCGCACCTGTGAGAGGCATTGTCTTGTAGTCTCCACACGGAGAACAGGGCCATCCCTACAATACAAGGGGCACAGGAGGAAGACTTGAAGAGAGGTGGGGTGGGGGAGCGGGTTGGCATTATGTACCTCGTACACAGTAACACAGGAAACATATCTTGCAGTACAGAAAACACCTCCCACGTAATGACCACCTTCTTCATACCCCCAGCCTCTCTTACGTGATGTCCATACCCTACTCCCACACCTCCCCACTCCCACCCTCCCCACTCCCACTCCCACACCTCACCACCCTCCCTCCGTCCACCCCGGTATGCATAACCCATAGATGTGGAGCTCGACATAATAAGGGGAGTATGGGGAGCAGACCTAGTTAGACCTAGTTTTCCAAACAATTTCCTTTTTTGTCGGTATTAATTTCACGAGATTTATGGAGGGCAGTGGCCATAAAGGGTGTGAGGGGGCTGTACGTCATGCAGTACGTCATAGAGCGGCTACAGCGCCGATTGTGTGCCGGGGGAGGCTGGTCACAGGCCGGGCGGAGATGGATGTCCACACTGGGTTGTAAACGCCTGCACCACCTCACCACCTCCAGCTGATTAGGGAGAGCAGACAAACGGCAGCCTGGGGGGATCTCTTATACACTTACTGTGACAGTGTCATCCCCAGCCACCGCCATATAGGGATCATCTCATGGTACACGACTTAACCCTTTGAAGGCCGCATTGTGCTTTAATGTGCTGGACCCTTTGCCGACATGATGCGTGAATGTAGCCCTGGTGAGTCTCTATTCACGCATCATGGGTGTCATGACGATCATTCGGGTGTGTATATCAACCCTGGAGGTTGGCATGATGATTGAATGCAGCTGTAAAGAGGCAATCGCCAGGGCTGCAGACATGGATCCTGACGACCAAGGACATAACACATTGCAGTACGATGCAGCCCTCAAAGGGTTAACCACTGGTGCTCGCCCCACACAAAGCCTATGTTTTAGGTCACCCAAACGTGTTCAGCAAACAGCGCCCACCTCCCTCTTTTTGGTGACTTAGATTTTTCCCCTCGTAATTATGTGACAAGCTATTAGTTTTTTCTCCCTATAGACTCGATTGGTGTGCATGTACTGCACGTCGTCTGTGCTGACTGGCAGTTAGAGGGACGTAGGTTTGGTTTGATAGTCACTGCGAGGAAGGGGACTATGGTAACTGCAGTTAACTGCTGTAACGACAGCTATGCAATACCCAAGCTGCACAGTGTGATCACCACTTTTGGTTCTCTATGCTACAGTGGGGATCCCTCAATGGTGATCTGGTAACTGCAGTTACCATAATCCCCTTCCTCGCAGTGATAGTGAAGTGCATAGTGTAAATAATGCTACACCGACATGGAGTTTGTAAACACTTGTCACATTTTGTTGACCATGTGGTCTGTAGAGGTTAATCTACAAAGATCTGAGTGTATGTCAAAATGACCACGACACATTAGTTTGGCACCAGCCACTCTATCATTGTTGTTATTACATAACTTAAGCCCAAGGAGGTTGACTAAACTTAAACCCGGTCATGTGAGGGTATATTCCTTTGTCTTTGCCCTGCACCGTAGTTTAAAGAGTCGTACCCAGTGGGTCCGCCATTTATAATGTCACTTTTTGCGGTTTAGATAACTGATAAGACACACCCTGAACAATATGTGCAGAGAAAGAAACAGAGAGAGGGTAGAGGAAGGGAGATAAGAGGAAGGTGGGTATTCAGGAATTGAGGGGCAGGGCAGACATGGGGTAACAGGAAGGAGGGCCTCGATCCTCTCGTGCCCTCCTGTGAGACATTCTATGTATGATTTGGCTGCCGACTGCAGCACCACCCTCCGCAGCAGTCGCGGTCGAAAGGTAGTGTGGTTAAAAAGGAGGGGCAGTCACTCCATTCCCAGGCTAAAAAAAAGAATTAAAAAAAGGGGGGGGGGGTCACCCCACAATCCCATTAAGCATTATGGCACAAGACGGATGAGTTTATGAATACAGCATTAATTGACCACAGCACATTAATTGACCACAAAACTGTTTCTGATTGTTAGAAAAGGCCAATTTGTAAGTTTGGCGTGCTAGTTGCCAAAGTCTTAAGTGCTAATTGGGGAGTTTACAGTGCTAATTGATAAGTTTATAGTGTTGATTGTTGGTTTCCCATTGCTCTGTCTGAACCCCAATTCCACTTTCCCCATATAAGTGGCGATCAATTTCCACAATTTTCCTCAAGTTGAAAAAAAAGTAGGGGCAGCCAGAATACAATCAAAACTTCTCAGTTTTGCAAATGGGGGCTGTAGGGCGGTAGTGTGTAGGTACCTTCAGTGAGTCAGTGCCCCCCCCCCCACCCCTCCCACTGCCTCGGCCCTCCCCGTGGCTGTGCACAGCGGCGGTGTGTCCCGCGTCAAACCGCCGTGTGACTATACTACTTACACGGCCCTGCCGCCAACCGTCACTCTGTTGGCTGACCATTACACGCCGTGTTTATGTGTACATGTACTACTCACATCCCCCCACCCCCGCCACCACCCAGTATAGTCTCACCAAGCCACAACACATCATTTTCAATTCTAAATGGTATACATATTTGCTCATGTAATATATAACTATATATGAAGATACTTATAGAATGGACCAAATTTTGTATTTGCATAAAAGTAGCACTTGATATAGGCTACAAGCCTCCAATAACTATAGTTACGCACACCGATAGCAGCAGACTCTGTTTGTGGAACAAGAACACTATGCAAGCTTATAGGGCAAAGAACAGTCAACTACCACTTACACCACAAAAATAAGATAGGTATGTTTCAGGCAACCTTTTTTTCTTTTTCTTAATTTTGTTTTCTTTTTTATTCTAGACCTTCAAAGTATACCAAAATTGACTTGTAGACGGCAGCACCGACTCGCAGAATACAGCATTGACTTGTGGACCCTCAAATTGGCTGTGGAAAAGCCCCAAAAATGTATGTTTTCTAAAAATTGGATGAAAATGTCTATGATCGCTTTTGCTAGGTAGGGTCGACCAACATGAAATACAGCTTTTCTATGTTTTTTAAAATCTCATGATGTTTGGGAAAACGTGGACCATTATGAAATATGCTTTTTAACGCAACGGACAACGTTATATGAATAACACATGGAGAGATACTTCAGACTATTAAATGTCCATTAATTATGTGCGTCATAGTGGCTGGTGCCCTAATTAATCCGCTTATCATATAGCAATAAAATTAAGTCTGACAGACAATATCGTTTTGTCACAACAGACCTAACAACACCATTAATTCTTAACCTGTATGTATTTAAACTTAGGAAGGTTATACTCTCTATATGTAGATACATGGGCATTTACCCGAAACAGGCAGAGATGATTCTGGCGAATTGTAGGCCGTGTCTATATTAAATGTACGTATGTATTCTACTAACTCAAGTAGACCTCTAGATAGTCTAGTGAACGTTCATCTGATATGATCGTTTTCGAGATCCCCATCCTATGGAGTAACCTTTCTGTTCAATAGAATAGAATCAGAACGGCATGACAACGCCATTACTAGGCCTACCCATACACCCACATGCCCCCTCCTGATGTTAGATCATACTCGAATAATGATTCAAGTCCTAATTTTGGGCACATTGACCACTCAAATCACATCCCATCCAAGCAGATGACGTCATTTGTGAACGCTTCCTTATTTGATAGACCAGGTAGTTGGGACAAGGACAGTTGGTGTTTTCTGTATCGGCCACAAACTGGGCTGCCACCTACTGGCGGTACGACGAAGCAGTCTCCTACACAGCCAGTTGCTGGCCTACTGGTAGAAGTTACCAAGTTGCCAGTCCGTGATGAAGACACATCTCGGTATTATACACACATAACTCCACTCCCAGTCGGACACACGGCCGCCTCAATTAAAACACAACACACACAGACAGGTGACCCACCCTAACCCACCTGACCGGCACATCGCGTGGGAACCAGACCCGGACCCGCCTCCAGCCACATGGTGTGTAAGGCCCTCAGGCGGCAGAGGGAGCAAGGGGGAGGGGGAGGGGGGAGAGGGGAAGGGAGGGGGAAGGGAATGGGAGGGGAAGGGGAGGGGAAAGGGAGGGGAAGGGGAAGGGGAAGGGGAAGGGGAAGGGGAAGGGGAAGGGAAGGGAAGGGGAAGGGCAGGGGAAGGGGAAGGGGAGGGGAAGGGAAAGGGAGGGGAAGGGAGGGGAAGGGGAGGGGAAGGGGAGGGGAAGGGGAGGGGAAGGGGAAGGGGAAGGGGAAGGGAAGGGGAAGGGCAGGGGAAGGGGAAAGGGAAGGGGACGGGGAGGGGAAGGGAAAGGGAGGGGAAGGGAGGGGAAGGGGAGGGGAAGAGGAAGAGAGAAAATGGCAGGTGAGGAGACGAAAAACAGGAGGAGAGGCGAGCAGCAAGGAGGGAAGGCGAGTAAGATGATGGGAGGGAAGGGACGAGATGGGGAAGAGGAGTTGGGGAAAGATGGAGAGGGGCAACTTGAGGCGAGGTGACCTGGTGGAAGCCATGAGGAAGGGAGGAGCTAGAGGTGGAGGTACGAAGAGAAGGCGATAAGGGGGAAGGGGAGAGAAGGGAAGGTAAGGTGAGGAAAACTAGGACAGGGGACAGGGGATTGAAGGGGAGGGGGTCAGGGAATGGGACGGGAGGGGAGAAAGGGAGGGGAGAGGGATAGAGAAGTATGTGAGACAAGGGAACGGTATAGGTGTTGGGAGAGAGGAGAGGCAATGAGGCAAAGGAAGAATAGGAATAGTGAAAGGGGATAGGAGGGATGGGAAGGAGGTGCGTCGCGGGAGGGAGTGTATAAGGGAAAGGGGGGGGAGCAGGAGGGGTGAGGGGACAGTGTCAGGTAGATAAAGGCGTCGGGGCAAAGAGATATAGGAGGGTGGGATTGGCAAGAGATACCTGGAAGAGGACGGAAGGACAGACAGGGTAGACAAGGCCATTGGTGGGTAGACTAGGATGCAGCTGAATCGGGGATGTCCAGAGTGGCTGTATCAAATTCTAAATCCGACGTTAATATGCCCAAAAGACTGAAAAATTATAGTATTAAGATGATGGGGGACATTCAAACGTTAATCATGACCAGTAACAGCTCAGAAAGAGGATCCAATAGGGCTCAGCCATTGACGTTTATCAATTATCAATTGGGAGCGTGCACACTTTTTTCGACCATTGACCATAATTGGCCAACAATCTTGAGCAAACTTGAAGAATATGATTGGTAATGAGCATTAATGAAATGTGTATGGTCTGGGTCAGTATTCTGGATCATTTTTAATTAGATCAAGATTGAACTTTGAATCCCAATCATCGGATATTCTTCCTTAATTCGAATTGCGCTGGTCTAGACCACAGGGGTCATAAACCATTTTCATATCAACAAACTGTGTCAACGGTGAACATGCCTCGCGTTTTGCATAATATATAGATTATACATGATATACTCTGGATACTATATTTGTATACATAGAGAGGGAAACGCCATAGGCGGATTTACATTTATATGAGTTCATGCAAGCTCTGAGCAATGTTTTATTCAAACCCTGAACAGCTGTTTATACAACTCTCTGTCTATTTATTTTCAACATTTGATCTACTTATCCTTGATTTATGGCATATTTATATAAAGGACTTAGTATGTAGTAAACGTGCCTACTTTTCAATCTTGTATGCATTAAGTTAACACTGGTCAATATTGCATAGTCTAAGGAAATTGATGGTATAAGCAAAAACACGTACTTGAATAGGATTCTGATGTCATATAGTGTTCCTTATGGCCATCCAACATGTCATCATTTCTGTAGCCCTCTGTAGTTAGAGGACATGCACCTCCCCCAGTCACACCGAGATGCACCCACAGATGGATGCAGCGTGCAGGCTGGGGCTGACCCCTTGCCAGGGCTATAAACGTGTTGTGTGTTTTTGTGTGTTTTATGACACTGTACTCTGACGTTATATCGTTCTCTACTCTAGCACCCAGCCCTGTCTGCCTGCCTGCCTGCCTCCGAGCCTGCCTGTCTGCCTGCCTGCCTAACTGCCTGTCTGCTTGCCTGCCTACCGCCTGCCTGCCTGCTGCATGCCTGCCTCCATGTCTGCCTGCCTGTCTAGCTGCCTGCCTACCAGCAGCCTGCCTGGCTAACTGCATACAGCATGCCTGCCTAACTGCCTGTCTACCTGCCTGCCTGCCTCAATGCCTGCCTGCCTATACCTGCCTTCCTGGATACCTCCATGCCTGCCTGCGTGCTTTCGCATGCCTGCCATCTGCATGCCTTCTGTAGACCCTTCTGTCTGCCGCCTGGACAAAAACATCACGTGAGAGGTTGGTTCTGTTCTCGGAACGTAGCTTGTTCTAGGCATTACATTATCAGATTATAGTCTATAGTGCCTGCCTAAAGCTCACAGGAAATTCCGAAAACAGAACCAATATGGGCGGGCATAAAGGTATATAATTAAAGCGAAACCAACAGTATTTTTATGAAACTGACTCGTCACTCAAAGTGCCAACAGTGCCTGAAGTCTGCTGAGGCCTGTATAACAATGCAGCTCCCTCCCCATGGCCCGGGGACTGGTCCTGGTCCTGCAGCTTCAACCTCCTCCCGCCCCGAGGTCCTCAGCCCGCCAGGGTGCGCCTCCCTCGGGGCTGTTCGGCAGTGCTCGGGGCTATTCGGGGATCTCCGTGTGTGTGTCGGAGCCGGATGCCGGGGGGCAGGCCCGAGGACACACGGCGACAGGTGTCACCGGCCGGCTTGTCCCAGCTCCATCCCAGCGCCGCCCAACTCGGCCTCCGCCATCACCCCCCCCCCCCCCCCCCCCCCCCCCCCCCACTCTGCGCCACACCCAACTTCTCACTGAAGAACAAAATTGCAATAATTTCACTTATTTCGAGAATATGTCTACAGTTGAGGCAAGGTATGTGGTAGCGCAGACAAAAAAATCCCTCCAATGATTGCTCTATGTTGTTTTGAAAGAGATAACCCCATCTATTTCCATCACATTTTCTGACAATGATGTATACATGGAACCGTTTATTAGTTTTTGCCCCTTTCAGGCCGGCCGCGTAGTGCGTCAATGGATTGTGTCCGTTATCAGCATGATGCATGAATTCAGCCTTGGCGAGTAACTCGCCATGGCTGCATTCAAGCGTCTTGTAAACTATACTTATGGGGATAGTACATTTTGTAATCCCAAAAAGACACAGCCTATTAAAGCACTATGCGGCCGATAAAGGGTTAATGACTATGGACCAGCAGTCGGCCTTTAAGTCACATGATTTGCATCTTAATTTGTATAATGCACTTGTATCTCAAACCGCCTAAATGTAAATTAAAAGTATTCAATTTAGTTCAATTAATATCGTAATTAAGAGGCCGCACTTTGCTTATATGGGAGCTTACACGAGCAGGTATAGTTGTCAAAGGGCCTGTCTCCATTCACGTTGATTATATCACTGGGGAAGAATCTCTTACAGAGATATCGCGTCCTCGAGATACCTACAGTGCATGCTATCTGGGTGTGTGTCTCTTCGAATATTCTATTTACTTTATTGGCCTGTATATTACTCCGAAGGTTGTACACTGTTATTTCAGCTCAGCTTATATATATCCTAACTACCCCACGAGTAATTGCGTGTATGTGCCCTCATTGTTGCAAGGGAGGTATTTAACTTAACCTTCGGTTATGTGAGGGTATACGATACACCCAAGATATGAAGTCCTTTGTCTTAGCCTTCCACTGTGGGCTCAAGGAGATTAGTTCATTTCAATTTCACGGCCGGGCGATTATTACCAACAACCACTTATTGCAGACTGAGAGCTTTACAAAGACCTGACACTTATACGGCTTAGACATATTGGGGAGTGGGGGCTGTCATATTGGGACAGAACATCCCCGACGGCCATATTTGATTTGCAATAGAACTGTGGGTAATGTCTGTATCTTCCCCTTCACTCCGCAGAACAATGGTCTTATTCCCAATAATATGACAACCTGATTGGCCTTCATGGTGGCCTTCCCACCACATCAAAAACTATCTACCTCACGGGGGGGGGGGGGGGGGGGCTGGAACCGTTACAAGCTAACCGAGGCGCCGCCTGCGGACAAACCCTGGAATTAAACAGTCACATGATCCCTGGACATGCACAGTGGGGGTCGTGTGAGTCGGTTAGGGCTCTGTCAGGTGCAACATCCCGGAATGTAAATCCAGATTTTATCTGTTGTATACACAATTATAGCAATGATATACCATATGAATTAAGCCGACGTATAGGCCAATATTGTGCCATGTTTAAGTTAACCTTCATCACAATCATGTATGTTCATGGACCTTTCCTTTTTGTAGTTTTCGGGCAAAATTTACCATTTTTAAAAGGTAATATTTGGCCCAGAAAGTTGAAAGGGGAGAATATTTGCAGCACCCTCCCCCCTTTTTTTCAAAATCTTGTATCCACGACTGGCTTTCAGGCGCTGCTAGTATGTCATCGTGATATCTTCATGAAGGTGTAGACTTACGTTAGTGAATTCAGTTGAGCTGCATTCTAGTCAATGCTTCACACTCACAAACTGCTTTCAATCAAAAGCATGGACGTCAGTCCATCGTTTGTCCTTTGTCGCTTATCACGACACCACACGTGACATTTAGACCTACTTTTCACGAGACCCTGGTGGGGCACTGTCTTGTAGATCCCCTATGGACCGTCGTATGGTGCAAGCCATACCATCCCTTTATTCTGGGTTGCATAATTGAAACCCTATAGAACCCCCACTCCACCCTTCTACCATCCTCGTCCACTGCCCCTTTATAGTGTTAACGCATATTCAACGAAACACAAAGAGGTGTAAAGGCCAAAACCCCTACTGCTTTCTATGGAGGCTCCCAAAAGTTGAAAGGCGCTGTCAATTTTTTGTCATGGCATTTTGAGCTACATACCCCCTGTAAAGCGTCAGCCTTAAACAAACAGGGCAGTTAATGTGCTCTGTAATTACTGACCGACTCGTCAATAGCATTGTCGCAGTGGGGAGAATTCAGCAAACCCCTTGACATGTTATGAATGACAATTGACAATTGACAACCATATAGATAAATCAGGAGGACTTGATTAAGCCTACAGCAGGGTGTATTGCTGGTTTATGATGCGTCAGCCCGCATTGAGGGCATGCCAAAGGACGTATCCCCTGTGTCCCTGTCTATCATTAACCCTTTAGGGACCACCCAGTGCTTGATTGTGCTATGGCCCTTTTCGTCATGACACGTGAGTGCAGTTCTGATGAGTCTACTCACCAGTACTGCAGTCATGGATCATGCCGACCCATCCTGTACCCTGCTTGTATACCCAGTAAATTGGTGCGAGCTTGAGCGAGCCGTGGGCATTACCCAAGCCAATCCAATAGAGTTAGCTTGGGTATGCCCAGGGCTCACCCAAGCTCGCCCTGATTTGTTGGATAGGGATTAAATGCAGCCCTGGTAAGTTACCCACCAGGGCTCCATTCATGAATGCATCATGACGAAAAGGCTTATCAAAATAAAAGGAGGGGCTCGACGGTTGTTTTCATCACCAAGCACTGAAAAATAGAAGGGAGTTTTTCTTTATTTTTTTAGCTAGGGTCAAATGCATGGGGACATAATTATAGACTTTTCTCAAACGTATTTCACATTAACGTAGTTAGAGTTCATTAATCAACGGGTTTGGACATGATTGTATGATAGTTCTAGCCCACTGCTTTACAGACATTCTAAGGTTTAATTTGATATCAAATAAAATTATGCCAATATTTATCCATTTTAACACATTTCTTCATTAAAATTGTAATTTTTTTATGACACGCGGGCTGATGAGAAAGCAGTATTTTTTGCGTGGCCTAAAATGCATACTGCATTTAAGAACTACTCAACCTTAAAGGGTTAATTTCGTTCTTGTCATATTGAGGACAGGTTGACAACACCTTAATGGGACAGAGCACCAGGTAGGGGTGATGCCACCTTTTGTCTGCTGACTCCCATTAAACCATATGGTACTGGGGGATTGCACTGCTGGTTGGCATCGGGCGATAATACAGGAACATAGATACCTATTGATGTATCTATTGATACAACTACTGGACTTCACCAACACGCATGCGACGGGAACAAAACCGAACCACTCTCTGGACAGATAATGTCTCCATATCCTCTTGCCATGACCCTCTGCGAGACCGTTATAAATCATCAGGGGCAGATGGAGTTAGACTACAAAGTTGGTGTTTTAACCCTTTAAGGGCCGCTTCTGCCTCTGGGCAGCATCTAAAATACCCTTGAAAAACCGCTGCTGCCCTAGGGCAGCAAAATTGATACCCTAGGGCATCAATACCACTAAATTACAGCTCCTGCTATGAAACAAAGAATAAGAATTTTTGAATCAATCCAAAAATATTTAACATTGGTATTACGTCCCCTTGTCAAAAAGGTGTAAATTATGTATCCAATACAAATTATTTCACTCCTTATCCACTATCCCAGGGAGCACATACTTGCAAAGTTGCATATTCCCATGGCATAGGGCCGGTGGTTAAGTCCCAAATGATATATTTCAAGGCCAGCAGGGAAAGGGTTAACAAAGTGTAGCCCTGCATTATTATTAAAAGAGTTCCTAAGTATTGATTCCTCTCCCCATATAGGTACAGCAACCCTCCTATACTTCTGCAATAGCAATGGCTGTATTGTTGTACATTGCTAGTTTTGGGACTAAAGAAAAAAAGGGGTAATATCTGATAAATCATTTGGTCAAATGGAGACCCTATTATACTAGTGGGATGGTGGGCTTTCTATACTTGCCCCAGTTTATATCCCTCATTTCATGCAATACATCCAACTGGATGAGAATGTGCTTGGAGGGTGCATAGTCCTTGTAAGCTGCACATGCGCAAAGGGCAGTGGCAGGTAGAGAGACGCTGGGGTGGGTGTCGTAAAAGTGCCGTTACCGGCGTCGGTCGTAAAACGGCAGCCTGTGTGTGTGTAGGGCGAGTGCCGGTGGGCGGCTGAAGATGGCGCTGTAGTGCCGGAAGTCACGTTGTGTGTGCCGCTGTGAATGGGTTAAATGACATCAATTACAGCCCCTGTGCTGCCTTCTCGCCTTCCCTTTTGTCTCACGACGCAGCCAAAAGCGCAATCAGACCTTTGACTTGGCACTTCCTGTTGACTGTGGCAGTATGTAGTATAACTTCCGGTTGACATGCGTGGTGGGACTTTGGAAGTGCATTGTATCTGCATGCAAATGTTGGTCGTCCGTTGGCATGTTAAGGGGACAGGACTTTGCATCGTGTTGCAGACCTGTATAGCTATCATCTCCATAATGCAAGTCATTGAAGACAGATCTCATATTAAAGTGTAGGCTATTTACTCCCTGTCCCTGTCTCTTTATATATCAAAGAAATATACATAGGTGTAGGCTATATAACACTTCAGGTAACACCAATGTATTGAAAGGATCGCTATTAGAATAGGTGACTGACTATTGTTAGATCTAGAGCTGCTCTTTGGGGGCCATCCAGAAGACCTACTGTAAGTCTATGGGTCCCTATATGACCTCTTGCTTATTTACCAATAGCCTTCAATAGGCGTACAGCGGTGTGTAGCAACTATGTACAACTCTGCCTACCTGCTACTTCTAGAACATACTGACTAAGCCGGCAATATTAACTGTGGTTGGTGGTACAGAGAGCAAAAAAATAACTATAACTAGGTTAATCGAGAGTTGCTGAATTGTTAGCCTCTGCTGACTATAAGGTTAGAATATCAGTGTACATGGCTTTTCCTAGACATAATGGGGAAATGTTTTTCGTGCCAGTTTTGCATTTCCCCGAGATTTCAAGGGGAAAGGGGTATATTTTTGCTCAATGTAGTACCCTTTATAAAGGGTATATACGCCACGGGGTAAAGGAAGAGGGGTGTGTTTTTGCTTTAGTTCCATTTATCAGGCATCTTAAAGTGACTTAATCGCCGAGCGTATCTCACTAACAATTCTAGTACTATTCTAGTGTACGATGTGGCTGAGTGCGAGTGGTGAGGATGCCTTTTTAAGGGTGCTAAGTGTAGGGTAATGTACGCACATGGTTACCATGTGACCATGTCATTAGCTCAAAATGTATCATCATGCCCACATTCAAAACGTCTTGATGCATTTTCTAGACATTTCGTGGTTGGAACTTCAAAAAGATAATCTCGCAATCCTCAAATGTCCCATTTATACCAATTCTGTTTAATTCTGTTCATCAATAAGTGTATCTTATTGTGTACAGGCATACAATGTTATAGCAGCATCCTAACCTTCAATATGCTAGGCAATTACCGAGTAGCAAAAACACCCACACAAAAAGCATCCGAATTGTTGAAGGTCATTTATACCTTGGTAACTTGACTTTTTACTCCTATTGATTACGTTTGTAGTGTGGCGTTTTAATTCTAATGAATTTCCAAAGTCCTGGATGGGGGTGTTGCATCGCAGCTGGCACTACCTGGGCGGCAAGAAACGTGTCAGGCACGGCCCAGGGACCGGGTCTTACATAAGGCACCAACCCCACCCACCTTTCTGCTACTGGAGCAACTTTTTATATGTTGAAATTAGAAAAGTAAAACTTGAAAGTGCAAAATATGACGTATTTTGCCCCTTGTGCACGGTGGTTTTGAGGAGGGTTCGTCCTTCTCGAATGCCTCCTGCCATGTTGGTCCTTCAAGTGGCTTTTTCGGTTGGTTTCAGTTCTGATACCAGCTTTGGGAAGAAGTGACCGGATGCTACTCTGCGCAGACGCGGCATGGCGAGGCCAGCGTCCGGGATCAATGGTGTGTTGGCTTCCCGCCAGGTGGGGTGAGGGTAGGGGGGGGGGGTGTCTGACGGGGCAGCTGAACCCTGACACAGACTAGAGATAAAAATACACACATTGTCACCACACAAAGACACGTTTTGAAATCAATCCTATAAAATTTGAAAAGCCTCCAAATCAGTTTGAATAGTAAAAGTCATAAAACCATGAGACTGGGAGTGTCTCACTCTGCGGTTCTATGTACTAGACAGTGATCCTGCACCCCTTGTGTCTGTTCAGTGTAAACCCTGGCGGGGTGTGGCACACACACATACGTCCTTTTTGTCACCCTTTTACAAATAACGATTAGATACTCATTAAAGAGGGGTGCTCAACTAATAACACTCGGCATTTACGAGAAGTTTATGACAAAAACTATCTCTGACAACAACAGAGACAGGCAGGCTCAATATTGCCATGCCAATGTATGAACAGTTTAATGTAGGCCTACTAATGCCTTTTGTCAGGAGTGTATCAACTCCATAGGGTCGACATGATGCACATGCATACAGCCTTAGCGAGTAGAACACACAAAACAAAACACTATGTGGACATAAAAGAGTTAGTACAGGAACTTTAGGTTTTTACCTGGAATTAAATACCATAAAGCTGAAAATCGCAGGAATGATTGGTTTTGGTATTGTCATCACTGTACTAAAAGTCCTGGAGTATCCTGTGTGGGCTTCCATTTAAAAACTGCCAAATCCAATATGGCCGCCAGATAATCAGAATTTCATCTCCTATGACAACAATATTTATCCTAGAAGAATATAAACCTTTCCTACCCCCCCTAAAATGGGTCCAAGGAATCCACTGGTGTCATTGGTTTGTTGCTAGGACAAGTGGTTGCTTAGCAACAGTAGGTTTGCCTAGTAACCTGGCGTTTAACCCATCTCCTATGACAACAATATTCATCTTAGAAGAATACAAACCTTACCTACTCCTCTAAAATAGGTGCAAGGAATCCACTGGTGTCATTGGTTTGTTGCTAGGACAAGTGGTTGCTTAGCAACAGCAGGTTTGCCTAGCAACCTGGCGTTAAACCCATCTCCTATGACAACAATATTCATCTTAGAAGAATACAAACCTTACCTACTCCTCTAAAATAGGTGCAAGGAATTCACTGGTGTCATTGGTTTGTTGCTAGGACAAGCAGTTTCTTAGCAAAAGCAGGCTTGCCTAGCAACCTGGGCTTAAAAGCAAATATCTACAGCGAGACCCCCATGGTGCCATTCAGGAAGAACCTGCACTAAATCAATGTAGCCCCACTAAATCAATTCTAAGGAACACATTGCTAATATTGCTTTAGTTTTGACCTCTAGTTGCTTAGCATCATTACTTTCAAATACATAATTGCTTAGCAACTCACATTTCACTTTTTTGTGGTTGAATTCCATGCAGATTGATATGTTTTAACATCATTTAGAATTAATATTGAACATTCTAACAGCACCAAGTGGAAAAAGAAAAAAACAATGATGTCATTTATAATTGTGGGAGTTGCTTAGCAATAGGTTAACTGTTACTGATGTTGGTTAGCACTGGCACTATTAACCCTTTCCATCCGGCTCTATGATGGTGTTAACTCCACAGAATGCGGCAGATTGGGGCCCCAGACCCAGCAGTATTAATATATGGGGTTATATTGAGGTTAATATGAGAATTGGTACTTGTGATACATGTTTTCAAATGACTGATTTGCAACATGTATGTAATTTCCTTTCATATAGTACCATAACAACAGGTAATGTCTGTTCAAAATATTTATTTGGTGTACTCAGGAAAATAGCATTTGATACTAAAAATGCCCTCATCATAGTGCATTAATGCACTAGCTGTTTTTACCAGGTAGTGCCTTAATGCACTAGGTGGCTGGAAAGATTTGAACCTATATAAAGAATCAATATATAAAATATCGATGGGTACCAACCTCCTAAATCAGCCTCAAGAAATCTATGTGTATCCTTTATCATTGGTCTCACTTACTTAGCAACAAGAATACAATTGATTGTTTTGTTTAGCAACAGTACCATATAAAGGCAAGGGGAACAGAACAGAACTTTACCCTGGTGATACAGGTAATAAATCATATTAGCTATGTTGAACATCAGAGACATGGATGATACATGAACTATCCTGCACCCCTTCCCAGCAGAGTCACACTAAATGTTTAAGGATTCACCCACTGCCCAGCTTTAATGATGGCTTCTGCTGTCAGGAAACAGCCTGTGAATATGTGCTAAGACAACGGCATTCAAAGGCGAGCTTCATGTTGTCCTGCCTCCTTAACCACATACCTAGCCATCCTCTTACGAATCATAGGCCTAACAATATAATACAAAATGCTGGACACTATCCAATTTACCACAAAGGCATTTACAAAATACAGAATAATTGAACATCTACTCTTATATATATATCATTTATGAGGATACACCCAATAACTTCTGTGTTCTTGGTCAGTTTTTCCTTGTCCTCATGGTGATTCCACCCATAAGCCTCTTACATGTTAAGGGGCATGCAACAGAACCACTTGGTTAGACATAGACAGTCTTATCATATTTGTAGAGTTTACTTTGGAGACTTCTCATAGTGCACTTTCAGTTTGTCTCTGAATGCTATATGCAGAAATGAAGGCTATATACCATTCCATATAAATCACACTAAGTCATATTACTGTATTCCTCACTATCAGCTGAAATAACTCTTGTCTCACAAAACAATCTGTGTAGAGAGTGACAGAAGCATCAGTGAGTGGAGCCTATCGCACAGCTACCTCACACCCTGGTCTGTGCTTGATAAGACTATTGTGGCCTCCCTTATAACTGTCTGTACAAAATGAGAAGGAAAAGGGGTTTCTAATTACTTCATGTATACAAGGAATAGCCCCCTAACCATATATTACCTTCTGTTACACTGTAAATTGTAGTAGAATATACTGAAAGTGTATAGGATTTGTATGACTGGGTACATATTTGGTCTCATGTGACGTCACTCTGATCTTCTTTATTTAAGCACATGATGTACATTTTGATAGTGTGCAAGTCAGAATATTGCTAATCAATACTACCGATAGAAGGCCACATGAAATCATGCTGGTCTTTTCCTTTAACCGAAAAATCAATTTTAGAGAGAATATTTTAGCAACGAGTGATTAGCTACACTTTCATTTCTATCCCAGGATTATCTTATAATATAAAGAAAAGCAGAATGAAAAGTGATCTGGGGACCCATGGTGTTGCTAGGCAAATAAAGAAATATAATCAAGGTTGCTAAGCAAGCACACATGTTAGCAAGATTTGAATGGAAAAGAAAAGAGATTAATGACATGATTGGTATCCTCACTGTCCCTTTTGAGGGGATCGCTATATTGATATTGCATTAGGAACAAGTTAGACCTGTGTTGCTAGGCAACAATATAATTGGAAGTAATATTGCTAAGCAACTAGAGGACCTAGCAATACCAATTGATTCATTGGAGTTAATTTAGTATAGGGGTGTGTGATGTCAGGATCTTCCTGAATGTTGAAGTGGGGTTTTGCGGTAGATGCTTATTTCTAAGCCCAGTTTGCTATGCAAACCTGAGGTGCTAAGCAATTATATGGTTGGAAGTGATATTGTTAACCAACTAGAGGTCCTAGCCATACCAATTGATTCATTGGGGTTCATTTAGTTGGGGTGAGTGATATAAGGATCTTCCTAAATGGAGTCTTTGGGTTTTGCCGTAAATGCTTGTTTCTAAGCCTGGTTTGCTATGCAAACCTGCTATTACTAAGCAGCCACTTGTTCTAGAAATTAACCAATGACACCAGTGGATTCCTTGTACCCAATTTAGGGGGGGTAGGTAAGGTTTAAATTATTCTAGGAGTGATATTGTCATTATTGGAGATGAGATTCTGATTATTTGGCGGCCATATTGGATTTGGCCCGTTTTTCAATGGAAGCCCACATAGGACACTCCAGGACTTTTAAGGGGTCAAACCTAATATAATGACAAGCCATTCCTGAAATTTTCAGCTTTATGGTATTTAATTCCAGGTTTGGGTTAGAATTCATCTAAAGTTCCTGTACTAAGTTAAACGCTGCTTTAGGTTGGTCGGGTGTACCAATGTCTTTAGTCCCTAGATATGAAACAGCGGAGGTATTTGAGATGAAAAGCTCGGAAGAATTACTATAGGAACAAAAGCAAGATGTGAACACTACCCATCAAGGTTCAAGCTACATTTGCTAGTTGGTGCCCTTAGCGGGCACTGTGTGGAACTAAGGGAGTGCTCATTTTTTAACAACAGGGGGGGGGGGCGGTGAGATTTCGCGCGGAGCGTGTGGAATTTTTTCACCCCCCTCTAGAGGGATCGAAATTTGTTACCCCCACCCCGGCAGGCTGAAAATCGCGCGCGTTTGCGCCCCTTTGTAGCATAGTAACGCGCGGGCATTTACCCCCCAAGAGAGGTCTAAATTTTTTACCACCCGCCCGGTCAAGGGGTCCAAATTTTTTAACCCCCCCCCCAAATCCACCACCCCCCTGTTGTTAAAAAAATGAGCACTCCCTAACATGCACTCTTTCACTTCAGCCTTACTGTACTTCTCATCAACCACTCTAAGCACTTCAAGTACTACTATTTCAAGTACCCCATCTGACAGGGACAACTCCATATCGGACATTGCACATGACGCCTTTACTGTTGGAAGAACACCCGGCAGTTGTCCCACACACCATTCTGGCAAAGAATGACACTTGCTAACATCACTATGACCTTGAACTTGAACTTTTTCTGGTTTGGAGAATCCCTGCTATTAGCTTTGAACCAGCTAACAGGATCCAGAAATGGAACCAGAAAGTATGATGAGAGAACTCCCACCATACATTCTAGTTCCTGTTCACTGGTTCCAAGCCAAGCTGGCCCCAACTCGCGCTTGGACAAGTCCGAGCGACATCGCTGGTATCTAGGGGGCCATGACCGCGTCACTTCCCCCGTATATTGGGGGGGATTTGTACGCGGTACCCATCTGCACTTTCAATACAACAGCACCTAGCGCACAGGAACTATTTTAACCAGCAGCCTTTGGTCCCAGCGATGACGCTCGGGAAACGAGGTCGAGGTGGTGCGAGCTTGGTTCCAAGCTATACCAACAGGGATTACCCGACCCAACAAAATCCAAGTTCAAAGTCATAGTGTGCCCCCCACCCTCTGAGGACCCCCAACAGTTAGCTGAGTGTAACTGACTCACCAGGTCTTGGTCACATTGTGGGGCAGCCTTCTGGGTTCTGTTCACTTCTACCACTTCTACCACGTAGACGACATCGTGTACACCCAGTGTGTGCACCTATACTAGGACCCGGTATGCATGGCAGCTCTCAGGTAGTTGGTTAGGGATCTGCCAACATGTTAGCTGTAGGCACCTGCAAAAAGAATAGCTCCAGGTCTTGGTTCCGGTGAGACCCCAATTCAGCTAGATCACCAGGCACTACTTGATCGTGCACTGCACCCTACAACTAGTCGACAAGGGTGAGTAAGACGACTTGATTACCCTATATATCATGGAAAATGACACTCATTGTTGCCACTCCTCTCCACTCACTCCTACTCTTTACTTTACTTGAACCCGCGGCCGCCGTATATAAAGGGCTGAGTACCTGTCAGACCTGCACTCCGACTGTTGCTACCCCGGCAGCAAGTTCTATGCATTTAAAGATGATGATATAGTTTTAAAACCAACACAGTCGAAGGCTGGTCAGCAGGTCCACAGGGCCCATACGGACCGAACCTGGTGCGTTTAAATCCCCAGATGCTCTATTTAACATGTTTAAAGCCAGAGTGCCGGGCTTCGCTGAGCTCCTACTGTTACTGCATGGGCAGCAAGCGTTTCGACACCCCTACAGCAACAAGTCAGAGTGGAGCCGGGACAGATACTCAGCCCTATATATAAGGGCGCTGGGGTTTAAAGGCGAAAATTTCGGTACCCTTCCAGCGACAGTCGCAGTGGAGTCGGGACTGATACTCAGCCCTATAAATAGGGGCGGTGGGGGTTTAAGTATTACTATTCGACCTGTAACTTATATTAAAACAATTGGATATTTTCTGATTAGGCCTACTATCAGGGACATGGATCTCTGTGAAACATCAAATAGGTATTTATAGGGCTGAGTTCCTGTCCCAGCTCCTCTCTGATCGGTGCTGTGTAGGGGTAAAGAGATTTGGGCCCTGGATGGGGTGGGGGCATGTCACATATTGATTGCTGACTATACTGTATTTATGGAGTTTTTCCGTCAACGTAACCATCCCGTTCCGATCCCTAAATGCTAATCGTCCTTTCTCAGCACCAGTGACCACTTATCTCAGTTCTAACCAGAATTTCCCGTCTATTTCGCAGTCGTCCAATGAACCCCCTGTGTGCTCTCTCTACCACAATCAATATTCACCCGTCTCGCGGTAATTAAACACCGCTAACACATCAAAGGAAGTCACTCTCCAAGCAGAGAGATCCTACCCACCTGACATCTCTCCAAAGCTGATCCTGCTCAGCTGACATCTCTCCAAAGCTGATCCTGCTCAGCTGACATCTCTCCAAAGCTGATCCTACCCACCTGACATCTCCCCAAAGCTGATCCTGCTCACCTCACACCCCCTAAGCGGATCCTGCCCACCTGATGTCCTAAGCAGATCCTGCCATCCAGCCCCCCCCCCCCTCCGAGCAGATCCTGTCCACCTAACATCTCCCCAGAGCAGATCCTGCTCAGCTGACATCTCCCCAAAGCTGATCCTGCTCACCTGATGTCACCTTAAGTAGATCCTGCCCACCTGAAGTCACCCTAAGCAATTCCTGCCCACCTGACGTCACCTTAAGTAGATCCTGCCTACCTGCTGATGTCACACTAAGCAGATCCTGCCCACCTGACGTCACCCTAAGCAGATCCTGCCCACCTGATGTCACCCTAAGCAGATCCTGCCCACCTGACGTCACCTTAAGTAGATCCTGCCTACCTGCTGATGTCACACTAAGCAGATCCTGCCCACCTGATGTCACACTAAGCAGATCCTGCCCACCTGACGTCACTCTAAGCAGATCCTGCCCACCTGACGTCACCCTAAGCAGATCCTGCCCACCTGCCACCACCCTCCTCCCCGGGCAGATCCTGCCCACCTGACGTCACCCTAAGCAGATCCTGCCCCCCTGACGTCACCCTAATCACACCCTACCCACCTGATGTCCTAAGCAGATCCTGCCCACCTGCCGCCAACCCCCCTCCCCCGAGCAGATCCTGCCCACTGAACATCATCCATTCTGGTCTCTCACTGACGACTTCATGCCAGTTCCCCAAGCCTCCATCTCTTACGATTTGGGGAACATATACAGTCTGTATACAGGGATTTAAAGTTAAGTCACAGAAAAAATTAGGATTTGTTTTTACTAAAGTAGAAAATGTGGCATCTCTGCAGTCACAATGCCTTTAGGATCTCTCCCCCAAACGCCATATCCCCCTGTACACTGTTTTCTCTACATGTCTCGCGTGTGCCGAGATTTGGTGTTCCCTGATGTCTGTGGCCGACCTTTGTTCCCATGGAGGGTGGAGGAGGCTGTTTTTTAGAGAGAGGTATTTCCACTTACCTAACGATATTGGTAATTAGTGGCCGTGGTTATGGGCGGCATGCTCGGGCCTGGATGGTGTTTTTGTGTAAATGTTGTGATTATAATTAGTTTGATATCATCTCGCGTTTAGAGGTGACTTAATTAAGCAATGGAGTGGATGGAAATCAATTCTAAGTAAAAAAAACTGAGCATGGGCTTCCATGTCGTAAGGACAGGTAAAGTACTTAGACAATTAACTTATGGACGGCGTATGAGGCCGGAATCGGGAACGTTACTACTGTAGGTGCTTTTATAGTTGTCACACCGAACCATAGGAACATATACATACACTACTAGTTTTAAGAAAATAATTTTTCTTAAAACTAGTCATTTAGTCGCCAGTCGAGTTTATTTACTTTATTTTTTTTGAAATGAGATAATTATTTTTGGCTGCGTATGAAATGCACCTAATTGCAGTCTTTAACTTTCAATTTAATTCTTAATTCAAATCATGAAAAGAGGTTCCAGTTAACACCTGCTACACTAGTGGCTACAGGTGAGGTGATCGATACGGGAAGTTATCACATTCATTTAATGCTGTTTTACAGTAGGGGGCGCGCTATCGTATAGTGTGTGGGTGTGTGTGTGTGTGTGGGGGGGGGGGGGGGGGGTAGAGTGGAGTGGCCGCCCTTTCTAATGAGTTGAAACAAAAGCCTGCAGATGTGAGGGGGCGGGCGGCGCTAATGGCGACCAGACATGATTTTGGCGCGCTTTTGTTTGATCCTTGAAATGTCGTCTGGTGTCGGTGACGTAATCTGCCGTCATGACACGTGACGTGGGCGCCACCTAGCGGCTGCTCAGGTGTGTGGGACTGCCGCAGGGCTGACTTACCCCCCTCCCCCCCCCCTCCCCTTCACACTCGTTCACACCCACCAGCCCACCAGCAACATGTAGACCTACACTGCTACATGCGCAAGGATTTTCAGCAGTTTTATCCCCCACTAAAAACCAGCCAGACAATATCAAACATAATGTCCAGTTACTCGGTGATTACCAGTGACCAGAGAACTATATCAGTACAAAAGTCTAAACGCTTAATTTTAATACATTAGGAGTAGATCTATACCGAAATATACGAGAGAATTCTAACGGGGAAACCAATTAGCTTTAACAATGAGGATAAACACACATATCTTAGCATGCTGACATGGCCTATAGAATAATAGTTTATGACTTGCCTGAGGCTGAATGCTCCATACGTAATACCTACCATACAACAGTATCTGACCAGCGGTATCTGTCTTCACATCTAATTACCGCATAAGGGTCTTCAAGAGGCCCGCACGCAGCAATTCTAAGTATTTGAATCGTAATTTAATTCCTATAATTACCATTTGCAGCAAAAAGTAAATGCGTTTTGTTGGGATGTATTGATAGTGCGGGCAGGTGGTGTAAAGAGGTGGTAGGCAGGGTGTTGTGGGGACTGTTACAAAGGGACGACGTCACTGTGACGTGCCACACGTCAGGTAAAGGTCACGTGCCATGACGTCAGATAAGTGATAAGGTGAAGACGCCACCTGGTGCTGAATCGGGGGGGGGGGGGGGGCGGTGGCGGACTACCTTCACTTGGTGTTCAGTGGGAGGGGGGGGGGGGGAGGATCACCACAACATGGAGAGGTTACTAGCCAGCCTGCCTTAGTGATCCCCCCCTCAGCCAACAGTACCCTGACCCACAGGCCGCTCTCATGTACTACTCACCCCACCCTCACCTACAGCACCCCCCCCCCCCCCCCCCGACCACCACCCAATAGTACCCTGACCCACAGGCCGCATTCATGTACTACTCACTCCACCCTCACCTACAGCACCCCCCCCCCCCCCCATCCACCACCCAACAGTACCCTGACCCACAGGCCACTCTCATGTACTACTCACCCAACCCTCACCCAGAGCAGCCCCCCCCCCCCCTACCACCCAACAGTACCCTGACCCACAGGCCGCATTCATGTACTACTCACTCCACCCTCACCTACAGCAACCCCCCCCCCCCCCCCCACCCACCACCAACAGTACCCTGACCCACAGGCCGCTCTCATGTACTACTCACTCCACCCTCACCCAGTCTTTGCGAAAACTTATTCGGCATGCAGGACAGTCGGTCCTGCAGCTAGCCAATTTTTTAGGACTGGATAGATTTCTGCAGGACCGGATACCAAACCAAGGTTTTGCATAATATTTAGAATAGAATAGCATGTATAAAAGAAAATGATAACAATAACTTGCTCTAATTTGCCTAGAATATTAGAGTGCACTCTAGAACTTGTAACTTCAGTTCTAGTTGGAATATTTGAAAAGTTGTTTTCAGTTTTGGAAAGCCCAGAATGTGGAGGACACCAGGTCCTGCAACACCAGTCATTCTGCCGGACCAGAGCCATTTTAGGCGGACATTGCCACTGTCCGGCAGGATTTGGTAAAGACTGCTTGAAGTGAGTCCCCTACAGCATGTACTACTCACTCCACCCTCACCTACAGCACCGTGTGATCAGTTACGGAAAAGTCTTACTAAGTAACTTGTGACCAAAACACACTTTATATTTTACCATTAACTACCCTGAAGAAATGTATGTCGCATGATCGCGGTTTAAAGGGGTCGCTGCATTCCTAAAAATTTACCACCCATGGGTAGACACTATCCTTTTTGGGATATACTAGCTGTGCCCATAGCCCTTTAAAAGCTATATGTAGCCAATTAATCTACGGGCCTGGAATGACGGGCCATTGTCTCCCGGACCAGTGTTTAAATCGTGTATGTACCCCTAACAATTGTACATGTATGTCCTAAAGCTGCATTCTCAAACCATGGCTGGTACTTAGGGAGTGTTCATTTATTAATTACAGGGGGGGGGGTGGTGAGATTTCGCGCGGAGGGGCGAAAAATTTTTACGCCCCCCCCTCGAGAGCGCGTGGAACGTTTCGCGGCCCCCCTCGCCGAAGGCGCCGAAAAATTTTCGCCCCCCCCCTTTGAACTATAGTAAAGCGCGGGCTTTTTTGCTAAAAAGGGGCTTAAATTTTTACGCCCCCCCCCCTCAAGAGGGGTCAGAATTTTTTACGCCCCCCCCTCAGGAGGGGTCGGAAATTTTTACGCCCCCCCCCCAAACCCACCACCCCCCCCCTGTAAATAATAAATGAACACTCCCTTAGCCATGTCAGCTGAATCATGCAACGCCCCGTCACAGTTGATATCAATGTGCGGCGTTGACAATATTATAGTATATAATTATGTGTCTACCCATATGTTGTAGATCCCACTCCCCGCTTGGGGTTGACACCCGTTTACTGCCTTATTATTTTAGAAAGCCCTATAGACAGTTATTGATTACAAGAAGATCCGAGCACATGTTCAGGACTGGGACCTTTTTGAGGCTGAGCGGCGCAAGCTGAGACCGCTCAAAGGACAAGTCACCTTGGTTTTTACGACTGTTCATCAAAGATTGTGCCTTCCAACATTTCAAATTCAATAATTTTATCTCTTAAATCAGATTTCAAGGTCATCAGATAAAGTTGTGTGCGGCTGGCGGCCTGGGAGTGCTGTGTGTGCAGGTATTGACCTCCCCAGAATGCAATAGTTTGGAGACAAACATTTATTCCAGGTTTAGCCCTTTAGGGGCCGCATTGTGCTTTGATGCGTTAAAGTTAATGTGTGAAATTGGTCGAGTGACCACATGAGAGATAAAGGATGGTGACATGGGACACTAATTCATGACACTAATTCCATGAAATAGATAGCCGACAGTGAAGAGCACGAATCAATTTCTGCACAGGATAGATCAGGGTGTGGAAAATGACCAATCTCCTAGAGCAGATAAATGCCACGTCAATGCTAGTCCAGTACTTAAGCATAGTAAGGTTGTTTCTCCACATAAAATGATTGAGTTTTTACAAAAAGGACTCAGGGTTTCATCAGGTGAGCTTAACCCCAGACGTCTATGGAGTCATGTCACCCAAACACGAACTGCAAGGCTTTCCTTTCAAGTATTTCACTTCCTAAAGAAAAAAAAAAAAGTCATTGAAAAGAAGCTGCACCCGTCTCTAGACCTGTAACTTCAGCAGCTGAGGACCGTTAGTGCTAACAAGCCGACACCCAAGTCTCAGAGTCAAGAGGTCGTGCGGGACACTCCAAGTCAATCAGCCAAGTCTCACACGCCGCGTGGTATGCCGAGATTTACTGTCTACCGTCACGCCACCAGGGGGCGTCTAACAAAGGTAGGATTACGTCATAATGACGTACGCTGTGTCAGATTGGGTGGCGGCTACACCTTTCCACCAGCATCACTCTGATACTTGTAGTCAGTACTTTTCAGATAAGTTTTACTTTATTCAATCTTTCTTTATTTGGACCCTTTCACATTATGTTGGCACATGAACCCCGGGTAATTCCGTTTAATTCCCAATTAGGGAAAGTCATAAGCTCTTTATCATCTGGGTAATAATCTTCCTTAATAAGGTCCAAAAGGCGCGTCTTTGTTGGACTGGTGAGAGTAATTTGAAAATATCCCCTCGATCTATAGCAACAAGGGGCGGACCCTACGTTTCCGTTTCAGGGGCGGATCCAGGAATTTGGGAAAGGGGGGGCGCCGTACTACCTACAGCATTGGGGGTGTTGAACCATCTTTATTAAAATTTACCAAAGAAAATAGGGGGGGGGGGATCCGCCCCTGCGTTTATGCAAGCTTTGGTATCTTTAGACGCAGCAAATACATTCACGTTATTGTGCAAGAATTAAGTTCTCACACATACATATATGTACATGTATATATATGAGAGGGAAGAAATCCCCAACCACCTCTATCATTTAATGGTGACTCCCTTATCAATTACAGGAGAGCCACACGCCTACCCCGGTACAAACCCCCATATAAGGCCAGCTAGGCCTAGGAGAACAGTTTGAAATATAAGTGTAATACTGCATGACAAGGGGTGGGGTACTCAATTTCTTTTTGACACGGGTGTGCGGCTGGCCCATTGACAACCCTTACCCTTGGTGAGGGGGATTTTGGTCAGAATTGACCCTTGGTGAGAGGGATTTTGGACAAAAGTGACCCTTGCTGAGGGGGATTTTGGACAAAAGTGCCTAGGTTTTAACAATTTTCCCCGAGGAGTCGCCCTTGGTGTAAGAATTTTGGTCAAAAGTGACCCTTGTTGCGAAGAATTTTGGCAAAATGTGACCCTTTTTGGGGGAATTTTTTGAAATCTCCGAAAAGTGATCCTTGGTGAGGGGGATTTTGGAGAAAATTGACCCTTGGTGAGGGGGATTTTGGCGAAAAGCAGACCCTTCACAGAGAGAAGTGATAGAGTCACAGTGACTCCCACTTGGGAGTCACACGGCTATCACTCAGATGACTCTATCATGACTCTCTAAAAAATTTAAATTAAAATGGTGAAGTCAAATGGATTTGACTCCCTTAACAAAGAGAGTCAAACTCAGTGGACTCCATTCAGACACGTCTGACTCTCTTCTGACCAGAGTCAAACTCATGTGACTCTCTTTGAAAGAGAGTCAAACAGATTTGACTACATACATTCCAAGAGAGTCAAAACTATTTGACTCTACATCGAGGAGAGTTAGCCAGAATATCATGTCATTCTAGAGTTGATTCTTATTAAAGTCAAATTGATTGAACTCCTGGCTTCATCATTAAATGACAGAAAACCTTCAGAATGAAAGATTCTGAGATTTCCCACCATTTATTTGATCTCAGTCATCAAGTTTATAATCCATACATAGAGGAAACAGTGGCAATGCTTTAGCCTAAATGTTTACCCACAGAAATGGTGTCTATGATTCTACAGTACCTTCTTTTGGTCTATTTCACATAATAATATAAATTTCTTTAGTCCATCAAACATTCCCACTATTAATATGAGTATTACTCAGTTTTGACCTAATCAGACAAATAGGGTTGATCTAAAAGCGTTATGAAAGGTGCTGTACTGAGGAAAATACTCTACAAATTATATCATGAGGGCCTCTAGTGGAAGAACTTGGAACTAGTGTTACATGGAAGATACAATTTTGAGAGTAAGGAGTTGACTCTCCTCCTATGGGAGTCAATTGGCACTGACTCCGTAACTCTAACATGATCAGAAAAGCAAAGGTCTAGGCTCCAATTCAATGAAAATCACTATAGAGACTTCTGTCTTGACTATATTTACATTGGTTTGATTCCGTATCTTTTCTCTGTGCACCTAATTGCATATCTGATGCACACTATGCATGTATGGAAGTCAACTGGCTGTGAGTCCCGAATGCCCTGTGACTCCCCCAATGGAGTCCATCAGCCTGTGACTCCTCTGCCACGGTGGTCAAATGGAGATGACTCCATAGCATTTAGAGAACGGGAGTCATGTTAGAGTCCAGCTTGTGGGACTCCCGTTGTGACTCTTTTCCCCCAGATTTGACTCCATCTCTTCTCTCTCTGTTGGTGAGGGGGACTTTGCTCAAAAAGTACCCTTCCCATCCGCACACCTGTGTATACAAAACATACCAAGTGCTCCCCCCGGGCCCATTGAGCTGCAGGTCAGTGATGATGGTTTACAATGGGTCCATACTTGGCTTTGATTGTGGAGGCTTACCTAAGAACTGCAAATTTGCTGAACAAGAATTGAGACATGGCGTCTTGGTGCATCCTCTAATCTCACAGATGGGAAGAGAAAAACACACCAGAATAAATCTAGGCTCACTTCAACTGTCAGTTCTAGATCAAATGTAGCCATCATTTCTAGGTTCTTTCCCTAGAAACTCCACCAATAATCTACAATATAATTTGATATGTAAATAACAAGAGGATGTCACGACCTGTGCTCCTTCTACCCCCCCCCCCCCCCAACGTCGTCTCTTTTAAGGCTACAGGGGACAAACATAATATTATCCGCAGGTCAATCTCGCGTTTTATCCCTTTTAACCCATCAAAAATGAAGGTTGTTCGGTCACCCTATGTAGCCCTTCTTTCAAATTCCAGCATTGTCAGACTCTGGGAAGGGAGACGTGCATTGCCAGACTCTGCAACCATACGTATTAACATGTTTGACCCTGGAAAGTGTGCTGTTTTGCAGACCAAAATGAATGGTAGTAATGATAGGCATCACTTGAGAACCGGCACATGTTTTCTTAATTAAATTTTGCAAACATCTACCCCCAACCCACATCTACTCCCGACCTCACATCTACCACCGACTCCACATCGACCTGGGGAACCCCACATCAACCCCTAACCCCGCATCTACCCCAACCCGCATCTTCCCCAACCCCACATCTACCCCCAACCCCGCATCTACCCTCAACCCCACATCTACCTGGGGAACCCCACACATCAACCAACCCTCTAACCCCACATCAACCCCCCCCCCCCCCCCCAACAACTCCCAAACCCCGAAGGGTCATTTCTTTGTAAAGTTCGAACAGACCTTCAGTTCTGTGAAGGTGCATGAAGGTATGTCAGAAATGTGTAATACAGTGTCTCAAAAAGCATCTTACCTCACTTTTATGTAGGAACAAGGAGGATTCTGTGTAAAGTGCCAGTTGGTGAAGGTCTATGGTTTACCTAGACCCCTATCCTTTAACATTGACTGGAAAAGTTGGTTTATTGCTGTTTGTCACCTTTTTTCAATCTCAATTTTGATCATGAAATGTTGCTGGGATTTTTTTTTATTCTAGGGATTGGCATTGAACAAAACTTGCATCATGCTGCCTTTATCCATTTTTTTTCATGGACAAAAAGCACTCTGATGGGAAGTGAAATTTGGCGGAATTAAATTGCCGAAAACACCCATCATATAAGAACCTGCAGGCACAAGCGTCAGGCTAGCGCTAACATTTTCTCCTTGTAGCATCACCCCCTGCCTTCATTTCAATTCAATTTCAATTTCAAATATTTATTTGCTCAAAATCAACAATTTGTACACTCCATTTCATGTTATATTAAACAAATGTTTTCAGTTATTTCACATATGTCCCATCTTATATAAATAACCCTCTACAAGTCATCTCTTTACATTTTATGATAATTTGAGCAAAAAGGCTGCTTCAAGACCGTAAAGTCCGTTTTCGTCGGCCATCTTTATCCAACAGTTGTGATAAATAAATTGGTTTATCACAATTATAATAATATATTATTTTGACAATTATACCATACAATGTCATATAATACACCTATGAAGAATGTTGTCATGTAAATTAATACATGTTGTTAGAAAACGTTATTTTCATGTTATTACATTCCATTTACACAAATTACTCTTAATAATTCGCATGGTCGCATATACTACTATAAATAAATATTCCAACATGCTTACAGGAATCCTAATCAAGACACTACCTCAATTAAAAAGCCCTCCACAAATATCTAACTATAGACTACAGCATCTTAAACTATACAGGACTTCACATGGGCAAGACATTTGAGAATTTATAATATTATACCCAAAATACAGACGCAGCAGGAAAGTAAACAACATCAACTTCCTAGAATTCAATGATTATGTAAACCATATTTATATAAATGTATTTGAATCCATACAGATTAAATGTATTATTGTATATTGTATATGTGCAAATACATTTCAAAGCAAAGGTATCAAATTTTTCAACTCAAACTTTAGTTTGAGTTTAAATGAATTAATAATCCGGGATATTTCTCAGGGAATGATCTAGACCATTCCATATCGTTGATACATTGTACTCTAAACACCTTTTATACGCCTCAGTATATGGTAGTTTGTTTTTTAACAAAGGGGCCTTAGCCGATCTTAGTCTAACAGACAAATTCCTTATATATTTTGCTTTTTAGACCTTTTATAACCCTCAATATAAGCATGACACATTCTTCTATCACATAGATAATTTACTTTAGCCTCTTTATGAACCCATATTGTTGGTGTGCGTGTTTTTACTTTAAGACAGACCTTAAGAGCTCTGTTTTGTACTCTTTGCAATTTATTTAATTGGTTTAATACTGGTAGAATTCATAAATAAAAATCCCCATAGTCGAATATGGGTAATATGTAGGCCTTATAAATTTTTATTAAACTATCTCTACTTAGAAATCGGGAAATATTGTTGAGCTGATAAGTTCTGTGTGCAATTGTGCGCATTTGATTTTTTTAGAAAAACCTCATAGCTAAGTTTTGGATCCAAAATAATTCCCAAATATTTATAACTATAAACCCTTTTGAGCTGTTTACCATTCATGAAAAATGATACATCTTTGAAACACTTTTTGAATCCAAAACCCATATATTTGGTCTTATCTATATTAACAGTCAATTTGTTTTTTGTAAACCAATTAACAAAATTATCAATATCGTTCTGCATATGATTCAAGGAGACCTGCTCATTTGGGTAAGAGCAATACAAAACTGTGTCATCAGCAAATATGCTAATATTTACATTTTTACACACCTTATGCACGTCATTTATGTAAATCAAAAATAGCAATGGGCCCAAAATAGAACCCTGAGGGACACCACAATTAATATTTTCAGAGTCAGACAATACTCCATTAACACTTGTTTTCTGAGTTCTATTTGACAAATGATTTTCAATCCGTTTCAAAAGATTACCCTTAACACCAATTTAATTTAATTTTGATAGTAGTATTTCATGATTCACAGTGTCGAATGCCTTAAGGTAAAAAAAAAAGTAGCTATTGTATTCATACCCACATTTCTACTAATTAATATCTCATCAGTTAAAGTACCAGCAGAAGTAACTGTGGACCTCCCTTTTTCCATAGCCATTTTGATAATCCGTTAATAATTCATTTTTTTCCAAAAATTCCATCAATTGTTCATGAATAACCTTCTCAATTAATCTACCAGGTAGTGCTAGTAGGCTCATAGGCCTAACATTGTTGACTTGCCTCGAGTCACCTCCCTTTGAAATTGGGATTATTGTTGCACATTTCCATGCTGCTGGTCCCAAACCTGTACTCAAAGAGCTATCAAAAAAATGTACCAATTGTTTTGTTTCTTGAAAAATTAACTTAAGCACTTTAGCAATAGTACCATCAACAGCAGATGATTTAGTGGTGACTATATCATCAATGAACGATTTTATCATTTCCTCCGTTACAAATATATCTAATAAAGATGAAGTCTCATTGATGTCACCATCAAATGTCCAAGTAAATTCCCCTTTTCCTACCTCCCCGTCATTTCCCCTGCGCCTACACCTCCTTGCTTGAGGCCAGCATGAATCCCTGCCAGTCCCCCTGGCGCCGTGATTATTTATAAACTAAGACTCAGGTGTCCCTCAGTGGCGTGGTGCTCCGTTCTGGAGTATTTAAAGATAAGAATAACCATCATGTCCATCATGATATAGCCATTCATACAACCCCCTGTATGTTGGGTAATACTAAGCGGCAGTACTGGGATATAATTATGCTATTTGCTGAGGGTGATGGAGGTTTGTTTAAATCAATCATTCCAAACACAGGTAAATTATTTGTAGTTAATTTATTGATTTTCTTATTGGACAACTAACACAATTACATCCAAGGTTTCTCGATTTGATTAGTTATCCATGCTCTTGAATGCGAATTTATTTATTTACTGTTAGTCTGTTCTATATTAGACAAACAACGAGAATAGACAACATCTTAATTCAATTGCACACTATACAATATTAAAAATATTGCAGGGTTATTCAACTTACTGGTTTTTATTTCATCTATCATTTTCATTGCATCAATTTTCTCATATTATATTTTACAGCTATGAACAATGAACCTACTTTATTCTTTACAACTATGAACTATGAACGAATGAAGCTACGTACAATGAGCATGATGTTAGTCTTGTAATCTACGGACGTAATGGCTACTATTACGGACCAGTCGCACACAGGATGAAATGACTGTAAGCATGCGATACAAATGAACATGACGTATGATGGTCTACTTAAATGTCTAACCTAGCATTTGAGTCAATTGAGTTGGGATTTAAACTGCAATATGTTTGCCCTTCATGTTCCCCCTTCTCCCCCCCCCCCCTCCCTCCTGCTGTATTACAGGGTGATGGTGAGGATATGACCGTTGATGACCTTACTCTACTCTCGTAGCTGCCCCATGCAGCACTGCCATTCACTTACTCTAAATGACATGAATTGACCTTGGTAAATTCATGAGATAATAGGGTGAGAACAAAAGTAGGTGGGTGGGGAAAAATCCCCTTCTGCAGACTTATGAAACCCCATGCAGAGCCTTTACAACAGCATTGAGGATTTATAATACTATTTACACATTGGTTACAATGAGGGTGATGCTGATGGAGAGGGTTAGTCCTCGTCTGATGACGTCACCACCCGACCGAGCAGCTCGCAGCTGGAGTCACTGAGCAGCTCGTCAGGAACGCGCCTCGAGCCCCCCCAGGTGGCGTTGTTACTGGCGTTAGTCTGAAACCACACAACAGCAGTGAGCTTACACAGGGCCTGCATGCCAGATCTGGACGTCATACGCCCTGACCAATCAGATTACTCATTCCATCATTCATTGACGTCATACGCCCTGACCAATCAGATTACTCATTCCATTGATAAATTTTTGACGTCATACACCCTGACCAATCAGATTACTCATTCCACTGATAATTTTTTGACATCATACACCCTGAGGCCAAAGAAAAAGGTTTGTTTCAAAAGAGGGCCGACCCTACGTCCTTTTATGCAATTTTGAATAAATTTCCTTATTTTTAGCCTTTTTAGGTCAATTTTCGGGTCTTCGGAGAGGCCGGGTAGTACTTTCATGTTAAAAAAAAAAGTAAAAAAAAGAAGAAAATCCGACCTATCAACCCTACATTTTCATGCCATGTTACCTGAAACAAACCTTTTTTTTTTTTGGCCTGACCAATCAGATTACTCATTCCATCATTTATTGACATCATACGCCCTGACCAATCAGATTACTGATACTCATTCCATCATTTATTGACGTCATACGCCCTGACCAATCAGATTACTCATTACATCATTTATTGACGTCATACGTCCTGATCAATCAGATTACTCATTCCATCATTTATTGACGTTGTACGCCCTAACCAATCAGATTACTCATTACATCATTTATTGAAGTCATACGCCTATGAGAACATTGTGGATGTTTTCCTTTTCTGGCTTACTGTCACAGTCTAAACACATTTATCAATTAATCTGTATAGAAATAACTTGGTGCATGTCATTGAACGAGCTTTACCGGAGTTTTCTTTTGATCTACAATCTATTTTCTGCATTATTGATTTATACATTTAAGACTACTCACACTGGAGGGCATTTCCTCGTCTCCCGCCTCAGCGTCTCCCTCCATCATCAGAGGGGCGTACTCATGTCCGTCACTGGTGCGACGTAACTTCATCAACCTTTGTCTGCAAAACATGCAGCAGTCAGTTTAACTAAGCACCATGCATGGAGTAAACTATCTTTTATAACGGCACTTGTCATATCACACAGATTGTAGAATAACACCCAGGAAATGAAAGTAGTTGAGTAATGTCTATAGAATAGAACTGATGTGATAATCAAAACATCTTCCACTATATACCTGAAAGGGCAGCAGTCATAAGTAGATATAGGAATCTTTATCATAAAAGCAATGCGACTGAACATAATAAGAACCTTATCAGCCAGAATCTACAAGATATTAATGTATAGGACGCCTGTCCTGTCCAGTATACAAATAATCGTCTTTATAACAACATAGCAGAGTCACCCTCACAGATAATCCTGTATATAACAGTATAGGAGACTCACCTGTCCAGTTCACAGATAATCCTGTATATAACAGTATAGGAGACCCACCTGTCCAGTACACAGATAATCCTGTATATAACAGTATAGGAGACCCACCTGTCCAGTACACAGATAATCCTGTATATAACAGTATAGGAGACTCACCTGTCTAGTACACAGATAATCCTGTATATAACAGTATAGGAGACCCACCTGTCTAGTACACAGATGACGACCATGCCAAGCAGCATTAGTAGAGCAGCGACCCCGCCTGCTATAGCTGCCACCTCCCCGTTAGTCAGTGTCCGGCGTGTGTCCACACCCTCAAACTCTGCAACACACACAGCAATGAGGATTAATTGCATTTTGTGAATAAGCCTGCACATTAGCTAGTAAAGATCAACGGAAGTGGGGGGAGATAACATTGGATCCCTCTTGAGGTGGGAACACACCCATTTCTGTGTGTAAAAATCCACTGCCTCCTCTTATTAAAAAGACTCACCATTTTAAATCTACTTATAATTGTTCTTCCTTTGTATACAAAACACACTGAGTGCCCTTTTTTTGGGGTGGGGGTGGGGGCAGTGTTACTTCAGCAGCTGCTCACCCGGGGTCGCCTGTGAAGGGGGGGGGGGGGGCCCTTAATGGAGGGGGGGGGGAGGGCCCTTAATTAATGGAGGGGGGGGGGGGGACATCAGTTCAGCAGCAGCTCACCCGGGGGCGGCTGTGAGGCGGGAGGCAGCGTTAGTTCAGCAGCAGCTCACCAGGGGGCGGCTGATAAATGGTGCTAAATTAACACAGGGATGATGCATACCATGTTAACTGCTGTGGACACTACCTCTTTGTAGAGTCTATTGGGAGGTGAAAAGATGATCTTTGACTTCTGGTTGCACACATTCCCATATACCCTATAGCCTACTCACTCACCAAGCTGAGGCCTTGCTAAAATGATGTACTCTGTTCATGGAACTTAGATTTTCATTATAAAGTACTCCAGAGGTTTCTTCGTAAGAATAGTACATGAGTGAGAGCCTTCTTAAAAAAAGTAAATTACATAAACTTCCCAATTATAGCTTTAACATGCTACAACTCTGCTTCTACTAGTAGGTAGAGCCACTAGAGCTGATAGGAGTAGTAATACAGACTGACGGGGACTACTCACCGTCTATGTCCTGCGGAGGTTCCTGGCGTCCTGTAGGTTTGCCCAGCACCTGTCCCTCTATGACGTGCGTCTTGGGCTCTATCTTTTTCTCAGGAGTTGTCTCCACCTCAATTTCCATAGCCGGGGCAGCAGTAGTGACGGGGATCTTCACCTTAGCATATGGAGGCGTCTGGGTCTTATCCTTCACCTGTGCTGTAGTTTTCACGTTCAGCGTCTTATTCGGTGCTGCTACAGTGACTACAGGCTTAGGACCTGAGGGTAGATAGATGTGAGGGTTATACAGGTGTGATCAGACATGTGATCTACCTTACAAAGTAATCAGGTAATATGTTTCAATGGGGTTCATGATGATTACAGTTTGCCTTTTCAGCTAATGAATCACACAAATTCTGATACAAATACATGTTGAATTATAACAAATTTAATTAACAGCAAATGCACCAGTGTTAGTGTATAAACCACGAAATGATTCATGACTGCAGTTGTAACAACCTTCTTTAATGGGAACGCAATATCAAAAGCAACATTAAAGTAGACAACTGACAAGGCTGATAGTGGTAGTCACTATTATCTACCTTCTTTTATTTTTGTTTCACAAAATTCGCCCGTGTGTGATGTTTCACACACACAGAGGAATTTGTCTTTGTTGGGCTGAAATAAGAGAAATTTATATAAACATAGTACGTTATTGTAGTTACAATTTAGGTTAATGATCAAAATCTAGCTATATTAGAGGTTAGATTATGAATAAGAGACCTTTATTTCATTCTATTCTTTGATGAACACACTGATTATAAGTACTTGTTTATACATAATGTCTAAACTAACCTCACACAGCCCGTGACTGCCGCAGGGTTTCTTCAAACATGGATGTGGAGTGACTTCATTTTCACACAGAGTGCCCGCATACCCCTCGGTGCACTCACATACAAACTTGTCCTGCCGGTCCACACACACGGCATTGTTCTTACACGGGTTGCTCTTGCACTCATTAATTTGCACGTCACACAATCTGCCGGTCACACCAGAAGGACAGATGCACTTAAAAGCTGCCTCATCATCACCGGACGTCTCACACTTGCCACTGTGCTTACAAGGGTTACTAGTACATGCACCGGCTGATACTGATTCATTGGGTTCCTCAACTGTTTTATCACGTTCATCAACTGTTTCATCAAGTTCCTTAACTTTTTCATCAAGTTGCTCAACTTTTTCATCAAGTTGCTCAACTGTTTCATCGACTTCATCAACTGTTTCACAGAACTTGCCGCTGTACCCCTTCTGGCATTTGCATGTTGTCTCCTTGCTATCTGCTGAACAACTTCCGCCATGTTTGCAGAGGCTGTCAACACACTTCCCCTCGCCGTGGTCGCAGTACAAGCCGGTGTACCCGTCTGTACACTGACAGGTGTAGCCGTCGACTCTATCCGTGCAGGACCCACCGTTGAGGCAGGGGTTGCTGGAACATTCATTGATGTTCACTTCACAGTGCGTTCCTGAGTATCCAGCGTTACACTTGCAGCGGTACGCATTGTCTCCGTCTAAGCACAACGAGTTATTGCTGCAGGGTGACGAGGCACACTCGTCATCATTGGTGCCACAGTGTGTGCCCGAAAAGCCCGGTCGACAGTCACACGTGTAGCTGTTGGCACCATCAATGCACTTAGCATCATTGAGGCAGGGGTGGCTTTCACACTCATTGACATTCACAGTGCACTGCTTGCCCACAAAGCCAGGGGCACACTCACACCTGAAGCTGCCCTTGGTGTTGATGCACTCCCCGTTGTTGCGGCACGGGTTCTCCAGGCACTCGTTGATGTCCTTCTCACAGTGCGTGCCATGGAAGCCCTCGGCACAGATGCACTGCGCCCGGTCTGGCAGGGCGACGCAGACAGCTCCGTTCATGCACTTGTCCACCTTACAGAAGTCTGACACCTGCTCACAGTGTCTGCCTGCAAAGCCGCTCTTACACACACACCTGTAGTAGGGACAGCACAAAAATACATTAATCCCAATTCTCCTGTTTCACTATTTTATGGATTTTCCAAATATTTAGTTTAATACAGGCTAAAAAAAATGGATTTGAAATATTGGATATGGGCAGATAGTCCGGTGGTGGAACAAGGATTTGGGGCCTGACCCAGAATTCTGCGATATAGTTTTTTTCTCTGCTGATTCTTCATCTAGGGGGTCTGGGTGACCATTTCCTGCGTGATGTATTTGTGACGGCTTTGGGGAAATTGAGATATTCAAGATGGCCGCCACAATTCAATAAAAATCTTGAAAAATGCATATCTCAACTTCTAATCTACTTAGAGACACAAATAAAAGGTCTAAAAGTACATTTCTGTGGTCAGGGAATCGAATCATGCCATCTAAAATCATGTACATTGCAGCCATTTTGAAATATATTCAAGATGGCTGCCGAAATTCAATAAAGAATCTTGAAAGGTACATATCTCTGCTTCGAAACAACTTAGAGACACAAATAATAGCTCTGAAAGTATATTTCTGTGGTCAGAGAATCT
Source organism: Harmothoe impar (assembly GCA_947462335.1). Classification (NCBI taxonomy): domain Eukaryota; kingdom Metazoa; phylum Annelida; class Polychaeta; order Phyllodocida; family Polynoidae; genus Harmothoe; species Harmothoe impar. The sequence continues at coordinate 13,653,383 of OX381721.1, read as the reverse complement.
AATCATACCATTTAAAATCATGTGTATGGCAGCCATTTTGAATTATTCATCAGTTTGCACCATGTGTGCCACATCTTCTATATGAGGCATACTGTAAAAGCAAGTTATCACAGTGAAATCTTCATTTATTAATGATGATATGTAATTTGATCACATAGATTGAACCAAAATATAAGGACATACATGTGTTTTGATGCATTAACTCTTTCCTGCCGGCTATTCGATTGATGCACTACCTGGTTAATAATGGCCAGTGCATTGATGCACTATGAGGAGGGCATTTTTGTTTATAAATACTTTTATCCTGAGCACCCTCAACAAATCTTTTGAACAGATATGACCTGTTATTATGGTACCATATGAATGGAAATTTCATACAGGTTGCGAATCAGTCATTTGTAAACATATATCACAAATACCAATTCTCATATTAGCCTCAATATAACCCTATATGTTAATAGTTCTGAGTCTTGGGCCTTAATCTGCTGTTTTCTCGTGAGTTTAAACTATCATAGAGCCAGCTGGAAAGAGTTAACAAGACACTCCTCCTTCTCCATCCTCTGAGTCCCAATAACTGCTATGTCCTTGTAGCTGTTCTCTGATAAAATTGTACAAGATATTGTGTATTGTGGCAACTGTATCTCTGAAATTTGCAAAGTAGTGAGCTATCACAGGTGTATCTGATTAGCTTGGGAAAGAGGAACAATTTCAGCAACTGTTTTGGAGATCAGAGAGTTATCATTTTTGTTTGGCACTAAACATATTCATTTATCTGAATAGAAAGCCACACTTGGGGATCAACAAGTTTGAGGAGTCATCCCTAACCAAGCCAAACTGCACAGGATCTAGTTGAAGAATATGAATCTGATTGGCATGTTTCCATATTGACTTGTGGCATGTGACCCAAAGTGCAGCACAGCCATCAAGACATGCAACTGTAATGCCTATCTGACATCTTGACTATATTCTTGAGGAATGATTTAGATTTTGCCTCCGTCATATTTCCCAGATCATCAGGCATTATCTAGAGTCTCTGAGTGGACTGTGGTATCAACTCATGAGCCATTAAATTCTTTGTGTCATAATCCCATAAATTACAATGAGGACTCACACCCCTCACATGGATCATTTCAATGTCATACACTATTGTGTCAGCAACCCTGATATGCTGAGATGTTGACATGGTAACAACTCACTTACTGATTCTGTCATGGAATCCTTCAGTTTTCAAATTCCTCCATTTTGCTCTTTACACAGCCTAACAGCATGGTCCACATTCATGGATGGATTGACCACCACCTTTCCTGTGACAATGTTCAGAACACCATTAGGGAATTCTTTGCTCTGTAGAGGGTCAATCTGTCTCTCTAGTTTGTCTCGCAATACTTTTCTGTTGCTTGCATCTGTCTTGACTATTGATTTTATATCTTCTTTATGTTGGATTTCATGAGGTGCTTCTTATTTATTCTCCAATACATCTATGCTAAAGCCCTTGACAACCTCATGAGAGTATGTTCTGGTTTTAAGGGTTTCCAGATCCACGGTAGTTCCATTAATTCCCCTTGGGGCATGTTTCTACCTCATGATGGTCGATTCAATAACCCTGTCACTTATTGGCCTTTCGTGGATGCGTCACAAATCATCAGGCAAATCATTCATGGATCTCATATATCATGATGCATATCTGGGATGGCTATAGTGGTTGGTGGCAAAGAACAAAGGTATCATATCCTTGAAACATGTTTGATGCATTAGTCAGTCAAACACTTGCTCAGCTCTTACATATCTCATAACTATGAAAATGGGTTCAATTAGGCACCTTACCAGAGCTTGGCTGTCCTACTTTGATGCCTGGTTCAATGGCTCATTCAAAATGCTCTGACAATCTCTAAATCCCATGCTAGACCTCTGTCTGTGACCAGCTTGCCTATATCATACTCATGAGGACATGCATTCCGCCTTTAGAAGCAAAGATTGCTTAACATGGCCTGCTTCTCCCAGAATACATGAACAGGTATATGATACAGCTGTTGATCTACAGTGAATATTATATAGGCTTAATTGGCCTGTTGATTTAATAAGTTGTTTGCCTTCATCATGGGTCTCATTATGGTATTTCAGTCTGCAGGTGATTTGTCCATTAGTGGAAGGGATATCACATTGGTCTGAAAATACCAGTATTGTAGCCATGAACTGGTTTATATCTTTAAAAAACTGAGAGTCCAGGTCTTGCTCACATACAACTTTCTTGTATGCTTTACACCCCCCTGGATGTCCTCTGTAATGCACTTTTGCTATTGGAGGATCTATTGTGGATGGGGACTGTAGTAGGCCAGTGTATTATGTTTTGGGAATTACCTGTAGCAGATTGTGCACCCTCCAACAGCTATCTCTGCTTCATTAATTAGTTCATATTCCATCCCTTAATCTGTCGCCATGACAGATAATCTCACTATAAATGTCTTATGTTTATTGAAGTCTTACATTTACTCGATTTGTAAAACAGTGTAGACCTTTAACTAATTTTTTAGTTATATCATCAATTATTCAAAATGGCTGCCATATACATGATTTTAAATGGTATGATTAGATTCCCTGACCACAGAAGTATACTTTCAGAGCTTTTATTTGTGTCTCTAAGTTGATTCGAAGCAGAGATATGTACCTTTTAAGATTCTTTATTGAATTTCGGCAGCCATCTTGAATATATTTCAAAATGGCTGCCATATACATGATTTTAGATGGCATAATTGGATTCCCTGACCACAGAAACATACTTTTAGAGCTTTCATTTGTATCTCTAAGTTGATTAGAAGCAGAGATATGCACTTTTTATGGTTTTTATTGATTTCCGGCAGCCATCTTGGATAAAATGCAAAATGGCTGCCATATACATGGTTTTAGATGACATGATTGGATTATCTGACCACAGAAATGTACTTTTAGACCTTTTATTTGTGTCTCTAAGTAGATTAGAAGTTGAGATGTGCACTTTTCAAGATTTTTATTGAATTGTGGCGGCCATCTTGAATATCTCAATTTCCCCAAAGCCGTAACAAAAACATCACGCAGGAAATGGTCACCCAGACCCCCTAGATGAAGAATCAGCAGAGAAAAAAACTATGTCAGAGAATTCTGGGTCAGGCCCCAAATCCTTGTTCCACCACCGGACTAAGATCAGATATCTGTGCACCATAGCTGATAGTGTATCCACCACCTGAAACTCTGATTTGGGACTTGTTCTCTGCTTACAGGTAAACTTTCACAATTCAGGATGTGATATCACAGTTAGCTCCTACTTGTAGCCGTTGACCTTGTCCTCACAGTGGGCAGCGTTCTCACACGGGTTACTCGAACACTCATCTGTGTCCACTTGGCACCGGTCTCCTTCGTAACCAGGGTGGCAGCGACACTCAAACCCATTTGCCTTGTCGATGCATTCAGCGTCATTCTGGCAGGGATCGCTTACACACTCATTCAGATCATCCTCACATCTTTCGCCAGAAAATCCCAGACCACACTGACACTTATATGAATTGAGCTGAAGAATGAAAAAAACTTGATGAATCACAAGACTTACAATGTTAACAAATGCAATATGGGGAGCATATGAAAGCTACTGAAGAGTAATTTGCTAGGACAAAAGTGATCAGTTCTTTTGAACCATAATCAGCTAAGAAAACTGCAATATTTATTCCCTTGTAATGAGACTGCTTCACTGGTTATATTAAAAACGTTAACAGTTTATACAACATTTTTCAAAGCTCACCAGTCAATACCAACATTATTGACAGAATGAACAGTTGATAATATCCTTACATTTCCATAAAAAATATTAGAAATTACTAGATGGCCTTACTATCCTTATTATGGCCCCACTCACCATGTCAATGCATACACCATTATTGATGCAGGGGCTGCTGTCACATTCATTGACTTTGTCTTCACACGTCTCTCCATTGTAGCCCTCCGGACAGTCACAGACGAAGCGACCGACCTCGTCCTTGCATATACCTCCATGCTTACAGGGACTACTTGAGCATTCATCAATGTCAAGTTCACATCTGAAATATGGTAATGAGGTTCAACATGACAATGTTAAACATGTTATTTCGGAAATAAGTTGAGATGTACTGTGTGTACTCAGCACAAAATTACCATCAGTATTATACAGATGAAATTATCAATGTCAATGCTGTTTAAATCAAAAGCACCATTTGAGGGGCTTTAATCTGGGAAGTATGCTTGTTTTTGATGAAAATGTGACATCTGTATTTGACATAAGTGCTATCCCCTTAGAAGCCCCCCCCCCCTCTATTTTGGAGCATTTCCTAGACGAAAGAAAACATCCAAATTAAAAGCTACTATGTGGGATTTTATTTCATCAAATGCAGGATAATGCTTTACTGGTTATTTTATCTTATATAACTGTTGGATGTTATTTACATCTGAAACACATACTCCCGGGTGTCTATATAAACCATCTGTGCATGGTAATAAACTCTACCTACCTGTCCCCATCATAGCCGTCCCTACAGTGACATCTCGCTTTGTGATCTTTGATGACACACGTTCCATCATTTTGACACTCATGGGATTCACATGGGCTTTCCGTTACATCACAGCGGTCTCCAATAAAGCCGGCCAGACAGTGGCACTCATACCCATTCACTTTATCCACACATGTGCCTCCATGTTGGCATGGTGTACTCATGCACTCATTCATGTTAGTTCCACAGTTCATTCCTGTAAACCCAGGTTGGCATATGCAGATGAATCCAATCCGTTTGTTTTCACATTGACCTCCATTTTTGCAGGAATCACTATTGCACATATCAGTTTTGACATCTGCAATGTAACAAGACTTATAGATAGGAACCCGGTAGTCTGTTTAAAAATATATGTATGTAAATTGTTCTCATAAGAAAGTGTTTATTAAAACGAACTGCAATATTTGTATGTATGTAAATTCTTTTATTTATACTGAAAACATATAGGCATGGTTGTTTGCCTGTAATCATTCTGTGTCCAGTCAATGGCATATATATTTAACTTGTACATGAATAGCATCAACAGTGTGGCTTAAGACCACTTAAGAAAGATAGGAAAGGTATTAATGTGAGTAGCAGAAAAGCGTAGAAGTTGCAATCTCATATACGTTTATGATCCATGTCAAAGGGACAAGGGTTCCTTGTGACATGCATCACACACGTCTTGGCCGGTGATAGTGGCCAGTTTATGGGCACCCAGGCCAGATGGTGTACCTAGATCCCAAAGGACGGATGTTATGTCCTGCATAGTATTGTAAATACAATACAATACATGTAGACTATTCATAATATGAGGGAAGATGTTATTGTCCCTGATTTATGGAAACCCAATGGTCAGTTGGGTTTCAGGTCATGGGGGGGGGGGGGGGGGGGCTGGATCCTAGGTCCAGGTCAGATGATTATATCATGCAAATCTTTGCAAAAAGTGCTCTTTGGTCCATCTATCAAACTCCACATTAGTTTTCAATGCCCCTACATCATTATGCAATTGATTCCATACATTTGCCAGTCTAAACTTAAGGCTTCTACGATAGGCAGGGTTCTTGGCTCTTTCTTGTTTCAAGAGGCGATTATCATTTAGTCTTGTTCTGACTGGTCTAACATCAAGAGAATCTGCATTAAGAGACTTTTTGAAGGCCAAGCTATGCAGGTGTAGTTCCCTTCTGTCCTTAAGGCTATTCAGACACATACTATTTGTACAAAAAGCAACGAGGGCGAACATGATCAAGAAAAACTAAACACTGAGTTGTCTGCACCCACGGTGGCCTGTGATTAGGGTAGCTTGACAAAAAGTCAAGCACAATCTCAAGGTACGTGCTGGACTCCCTAGTCCATGATTCTATGTTGGGGATCAAAAGCTTAGTTTTTCCCATACTTTTACACTTTGAAAATAGGGCTATTCTCTTCATAATTAAGGGACTTACATGTTTTTTGGACCATATTAAGAATAGATAATTACTGCGTAAGTACTACCTGAAAATGTATTTCCATGACCTAAACAATAATATGTTATTCAATACCGAAGGGTGAAGAATAAAAAGGACAACTGTTAAAACATGGACTTCCCTATGTTGAGGGCCAAAAAAGTGTGAAGAAGTAAGCAGTGATTATCTAGACACATTAATCCATCTGTTAACATTTCCCTAAACCTCTATTGGAGAGAGAGTCAGTCACTGTACTACTTTGGTGTCAATTGTACCATACCAGTTTCCTCATTTTCACCTTTCTAACATGAACAATTCCAACTTTGTCATCTGCATCATCGAAGGCAGACTCATCTATGAGAAGTTAGCCTGAATAATAGTCAGAGACAATGATAAACATCTTGCCTTTTATCTTGAACAGATCAGTACCTATTACCTTCCAGGGTCCATCAGGAACCTTGGTGGGTAACATTGGTTCTTTCATGTTTGGTTCCTGGAACTCCTGGCAAAGTTGGGAGGTCTTAATCATTTTGCATATATCATTGTTTATCCCAGGCCAGTAGATGGTTTCTCTTGCTAACAATCATGTTTTCTCGATACCCTGGTGCCCTACGTGTAGTTGCTTCAGTAGATCAGGCTGCATTGATGGTGGTATTACAACCTGCTTTCCCTTTAAGATTACGCCAACCTCTATTCCTAGCGTGTCACGAAGCACCAGCAAGGCCGCAGGTCAGTAGGAAGCTCTTTGATGCTTTTCGGCCATCCGGTATAGATGACTCCTGCTAGTTTGTTGACACTGGACAATCCCTGGTCTTGGTTTTCAGATGGTGTTGTTTCTCGGGAGTGTATCAGATCCAGGGTGATATCGTCGTAATATTTCCCGTATCCTTCATGTCAGGGAACCGGGATAGTGTATCAGAAATGACTATTTGGCTCCCTGAACGGTAGTCGTAATCTTGTATCTTCAATAGCATACACTGTAGTAGTGGTGGGGGAGATGAGAGTGCTTTATGCGCAATCATCTCTAAAGGCTTGTGATCACTCACCACTGTAAATGATCTGCCGTAAAGGTATGATGTGAATCGCTCAACCCCATAAACAACAGCAAGCATTTCTCTCTCTATGTTGCTGTAATTGCTCTGTGTCATGGTAAGTGTTTTGGATGCAAAGGCAATTGGTTTCCCTTCCTGTACCAGACATGCGACCAATCCCTTCATTGACACATCAACTTCTATACTGATGCGTTTGGCAACATTGTAGGAAGCGACGATACAGGATGTCATGGCTTTTTTTAGCTTTGTTACTGTGATCGTATGATTTCTTCCCAAATGAAGACAGAGTCCTTCTTCAACAGATCTCTCAGTGGAGCGGCAAGTGAGCTGAGGCTGGGAATAAATGTCCCAAGGTTAGTCAGTAGACCTAAGAAGCATTGTAAGTCTTCGGATTTCTTTGGCTTTGGCATTTCGGTAATGGCTTGGACCTTTGCAGGATCTGGTGAGATTCCTTCCTCACTCTAGGTATGCCAAAGAATGATATGGAGCTGGGCTTGATATACTTCTCCGAGTTGAAGACAAGTCCATATTCTTTGGCAGCATCCATCAATGCAATCAGATGCTTGTCGTGGTCGGTATGACCTATGCCCACACACCCATCCAGACTCTCTAGAAACTCATCCATCCTTTGTTGGAAGATATATTGGCTTATGTTCAGGCTGAAAGGCAATCTCCTGAAATAATATCGTCCAAACGGAGTACAGAAGGTGGTTAGCAACTGGCTCTTCTCCTCGACGGGTACACTCCAGTAGCTTTCTTTCGCATCTAGCTTACTGAAGATTTTGGCCCCAGCGAACTTTAGATTGACCTCTTCCAATGGCATCAAACTGATCTGGGTATCGGTTTTTCAGATCGTCCACGGTGGACACAGATCGGGTGATCTGGTTGACTTTAACCCTCAAACAGTTGATCGTGATGAGACCAAGGGCCTCGCACGTTGGTAGTCTCAGCATCACAGGTCTGTCGACTTCGACGACGTAGAATGTAGCCTCGTGCCATTGGGACGTTCGAGACTTGCATCTAACTGCCATGGGACTTCTTTGAAACCACCCTTCTCACCTATCTTGACGAAATTTGCCCGATAAAAACTTTCTTAGTAAGAAAAGATACACCAAGATGGTTCCCACAGCATCTGCTTGATATGCTTAGGCAGAAAAAAGAGGCCTATCGGAAGGCTCATAAAAGTAAAGGCACTGACCTTGTAAACCTGAGACTTGCACAGAGGTTGAGAACTGTCTCTAACAGAGCAATACACAGAGAATTTTCTAACCAGGTTAAGGCTACTGTTGCTGAGCACAAGAATAACCCGGCTCTGTTCTGGGCGACAATAAATGCACTTCTTGGTACTGGCAAAAGCACTAACACTAACATACATCTTAATGACACTAACGGGATCCCAGTCCCCATTGATAATACCAGTGACTTCATTAATGAATTTTATGGGAATGTTGGTGTGAAGTTAGCTGAACATTTTAGCCACCTAGATGGTGACATTTCTATGGATGAGGCTATCAATAATGAGGAATACACAGAAGGTCTTTTTCTCTTTAGACAGGTTACAGTGGCTGACTTAACAAAATATATTAAGAAAATTGATAGGAAAAAAGCCTCTGGTGTAGACTATGTAAATGCTAAAGTGATGAAAGATTTCCTCCTACTGGTCATCCCTCAACTAAAGACACTACTTGATAATTGCATGACTAAAGGGGTTTTCCCCAGAAAATGGGCTAAGGGAACAGTGATACCTATCCCCAAAAAAGGGGACCTTCAAAATTTGAGTAACTGGCGCCCTATCACGCTACTGCCTATAATGAGTAAAATTATGGAACGCGTGGTACATGGTCAACTTATTGACCATATGATGGAAAATAATTTGCTATCTAATGTCCAATTTGGTTTCACACCTGGCAGATCTACTGCTGACGCAGTACATGAAATGACTAAACATGTTTATACAGCAATTGGTCGTGGCAATGTCTCCTCATGTCTATTTATAGACATGATTGATTGATGATTGATTGATTTGTTTAACGTCCAGACGTACATCAAGTACCTCACGGGACATCTCAAGTTGGCAAGGAGTCATCCACAAATAGTGGTAGTCTGCCTTGCAGTAGTAGGACAGGTATTTATATGCTGCTTGCCCAATACAGCCGTGACCGCATCTATGGATGATCGAATCTATGAAATGAATGACCGCATCTATGAGGTGAGGGAGAAAACCGCTACCGGGGCACGTCCCCTACTCTTTTCGAAGGATAGCAAGTGTTCTTTTATTTGCCTGGCCCTACCCACCTGGGCTAGTACCATAGTAGGCAGGGCCAGACAAACCACGGCCTTTGATATCTCAGACGTGGTTCACTGAGGAGGAATCCATGCCAGACCACCAGCAAGAAGGCCCGGGCCCGCGCATATGGGCAGCGGTTGCCAAACAGCTTACGTGACTAATCACAGCAGTAAGGCACGAGACCCCTCAAGTTTTGTCGCCTTTTACGAATCCGGTATGCCCATTGGTATTGTGGAAGGCTCCCGATGTAGTTATTCTACTCCTTCATGCCCCCATCATGAAGGTCCCCACTAACACAGGGGTTTGATACTGTCCATCATGGTAGACTGTTAGACAAACTTGGTAAGGTTGGTGCTAATAGATCTGTGCTGAGATGGTTTAAGAGCTATTTGAGCAATAGAGTACACACCACCCTAGCCAATGACAAACTTTCTATACCCACCAAGGTAACCTATGGCGTCCCGCAAGGGTCGATTCTAGGGCCTTTACTTTTTTCAGTTTATATAAATAACCTACCAACAGTTGTGGAAAATTCTAAGATTATATTATACGCAGATGATGCGGTAATGATAACCGAAGGCAAAGATGCTGACGGCATCAAACACATAGGTCAACCTGATCTTGACCTGTTGACTGAATGGTGCGCAGTAAACAGACTGACCATAAATAATGAAAAAACCATGCAAGTCATCTATGGCACACGTCCTAAAACTTCTGCCATTGAGAACCCAATTTTTAAGATTGACAACTCTGATATCGCTAAAGTCAAAAGCTTCTGTTACTTGGGTGTCACTTTAGATGAGAACCTTACTATGAAACCTCATATGTCAGGTATTAGGAGAAATTGTGGTTATAAAATCAAAAGGACTCACCGTATCAGAGATTCTATTGATAATGATACATGTCTTGAGATCTACAAACATTGTATTTTACCTTCACTTGAATATTGCAGTTTTATCTTAGACAGTGCCACTCAGCTGGACCAGAAAAGTCTTCAGACAATACAAAACCGAGGGTTAAGGGCCAGTCAAAGGATAAGAAATCCTAGAGATATAACCCAAGACGACCTACATACCCTCTGTGATGTCCCCAGGCTAGTCATGCGCAGGGACTGGCAGCTATTGCTCCATCTACATAAACTCTCCAAGGTGGAGGACAATATCATTATTGCAGAGAATCCCCGCACAAGAGCTGAGAATAAAATACGTTTCAAAACTCCAAGAAAAAAGCTACACATGGTAAAAAAATCACCACTGTGTAGAGGCTCAATTCTTTGGAATTCACTTGAATTAAATGTGCAGCAACTTGAAACTAGAGCTAACTTCAAAAATGCAATTGAGAAGATAGATTTTACACAGGTCAAAATCAGACATGGTCTGCTAGTATAGTCTAGACAAACTTTCAACATTGGTGATACAGAGCATGAGCACTGCCAAAATGTCCTTGCTATTAATATCTAACATTATCATCATTGCTACCTCACCATTTTCACATTCATTTTCATTGTTCTCATCATTTGGTATTTATACGTTACACTGGGTCGTACAGAGCACAAGCACTGCCCCCAGTTCTTCTAGCTACTTCGGGCCGTACAGGGCACAAGCTCTGCCCCCATCCTTAAAAACATAGAAATCCTCCTGAGACAACACAAGTATAATGGCAAGTACAGTGCATAAGCACTGCTCCCGCTGGCAGCATAAAGACGCAATATAGATGTTACCCTACACAACTACAGAAACCTCATACGAAATGGCAAGTACAGTGCATAAGCACTGCTCCCTGTTCCACTTTCATATCTCTATCAAAACATGGCTGACCTGTTCATTGCATTAGCAATGCTCTCAGCCCCTTCTGAATCCCAATAATAATTCTTTGTATCAATACTTGACAAACTATATCTCTGAGTCATAGGAGTGGACCAACTCTCCAAGCAGTTATACCTTATTGACGTTTCCTGGCTTTACTATTATACAAAACTCTTCAACACCGCTACAGTCAACTTAATGGTTGACTCAAAACCACAAACTTACGTATTTATATGTTCCATACCTATATGTACATAATGTTTGTTCAGCTTATGAATATCGCAGTGTAAACCGTGAATATTGCCTGAATAAAAAATCTTACAAATCTTACAATCTTACATGGTTCCAATGCAGTTAATAGTGTTGCTTGAATATGATGTAAGCTTCGTCTTGGTAGTAGGCGTCGGGATCTCGCGGGGGTCGCGGTCACCATACATGTGACAGAAGGTATGTAGGGGTAGAGCATTGGCATTGACACCAGTGTCAAGCTTCACCTTGAACGTGTGCTTGCCTTTGACATGTAGTATTTTCACGTCGGTTAATGCTTTGTCCTGCTCTACTGCATCAAAGTCTCCTAAAGTGACAGCATAAAACCCTTTGATAGGCTCATCAACACTGTCGCTGTCTTCTGAGGTACTTGACACGTTGTTTAGTATGGCATGTACTTTCTTACCACCTTTCTTCTTGTGGTAGTCTTTCTTTTGTGGCTTCTTGTCTGCTGCTTTGGATGACCCAATTTTTTGTCGTGGCAACAGTCAATCCAGTGGCCCATATTACCACAGTGGTCACACTTCGAGTTATGTGCTGGGCTTTTGCAGTATTTGTGTATTCTGCCGCAATTCCCACAAGTCTATGAACACACATGGGGTCAGAGTCCATGAGCAGCGACAATGACAGCTTTCTCATCCCCCCCGCCACTGTTACTGTTAGGATGCTGGCAGGGATTACCAGGTGACAGCTAAGCAGGAATTCATGGTCGGCGCCGGAAAGAGGAACGTATTCCTATTTATAATAGGCAGTCTTCCCGAAAACGTGCCGGACACCGGCTATAGCCGGCTAAAAGGCTGCTGGACCGGCTGAACTGGTCCCACTGCCGGTCCAAATGACTGGCTGGATCCTGGGCTACATGTCAGTTCTTACGGCTTGTAAATCGGACCATTATTAAGGTTTCTAGAGGGAAACACATTTTGCACTATCATTTTGAATAACAATCCTCAAAACTGTTCATATTACAATGTTTTTATGGAAATCTACTTCTTTTTATTAGATATGAAAACTGCCTTCTGATATCCGGGCCTGCAAAAATTAAGCCGGGCCTGCAAAATAGAATATTTGCAGGACCGAATGTCCAGCATGTCGAAAAGGTTTTCGGGAAGACTGAATAGGTATGCACTGACATACACATTGTCACAGGGTCTTGCTAAAAGTAACTGTATAAGCCATTGTATTTTCAACCTTGTAACTAGTTAGTGATGTTTCTCGCAAATTAGTGCCTGGTTAGGGGATGGGGGGGGGGGATGGCTAGGTTTAATGTCATGGGTGACGGGAGCAGTGAGTGTCTAGTCCTGCCTGGCTTTCACACTGGGAGCCGGACCGGGGGTAGGCTATGTATGATGGGCAGGGGGGGGTGGGGAATCCCTGTACCCCACGGGGTCATGTCAAGGTGATCTTATAGTAATTTATACTTTGGAAAAACTCGCGTATTAGCCGCACCCCGAGTTTGGCTCTATCCTATAAGCTGCACTGCCGATCTGACTCGCATTGTTTTAAGACTGATGTGCAACACCCTGCCCCCCTCCCCTGCAATCCCTGTACCCCACGGGGTCATGTCAAGGTGATCTTATAGTGATTTTGGAAATTATACTTTGGAAAAACTCGCGTATTAGCCGCACCCCCAGTTTGGCTCTATCCTATTATAAGTCGCACTGCCGATCTGACTTGTGTACCAGCCGCGGCTTCTATGCGAGAATTTTTTTACGGTAGTCCACTTTTGGAACTTCCTGACGAGAACGTCATTTAACCCTTTACCACTGGATTTCTTGTAACTCAATGCAATCTTGTGCAATATATTGGCTTATCGCGTGGAAGGGGTTAAACGATTCCAGTCTGAGAGAGCCTTTGGTTGCAGCTTCATGCTGTTGAACCTCCTTCAATACTTGATCAACTGTCAAACCCTTACCCTTGTCAACCAGGCTTCGACGGAAAAGCTCTATTGGCGTAGAGGCTATCACGAACTTAATGATGCGTTCTTGAAGCTCGGCATCAGTAAACTAGCATTGTAACGCATGGTTATGCGCTCGCAATACAAACTCGTCTAGGGACTCATTTTCTTCTTGTTCATACTCAAACAACAAATGAAGGCAGTTGAATTGGTATGACCGAATACTCACCTGCTGTTTCAGGCTCCTCTGCCTCCTTTGCTTCCTCTACTAGAAAGAGAGAAAAAACAGTCACCTGTTGCTCTCAGCAAATACCCGCAGATTTCCAGGCATGGGATTGGGTTTTGAAGGAAAAAACCAAAAAGCAGCCAAAAGACATTATCTGGGGAGCATTTTGTATACATTGCATGGCATGAAGGCCTATACAGACTGAGACCCCCCCCCCCCCCCCTTATTATTGTTAAAATACTTTTTCGTTGAATCTGCACAAATCACAGGGGTGACCTTTTGGCCTTCAAAAATCCGGATATCCGGAAAAATCCCATGGCTGGATTTCCCAAAAGATCTACCTGTAAATGACTCTCTTTTTGGTTAAACCCAAGTCAAATTCAGCATATCCAAAGCTTTCAAACAACATCTGCTTTTATTGCATTATGGTAAAATTAATACCGTAAAACCTCGCGTATGAGCCTAACTCGTGTATAAGCCGCACCGCGAGTTTGGTGCGATCCTATAAGCTGCAGAGGGCATCTGAAAATTGTTGAGTTTGTACTGTTGTATGCTTATAAAAACTCTCGTATAAGCCGCACCATATATAGGCATGTTTGGTATCAAAAGAAAGCTGAGTTTGATTCGCGTACAAGCCGCGGCTTATACGCGATGTTTTAGGGTAAATATAAACATCCCTCACATTTGAGAGAAGCAATTCTGTCATTTACTTTCTTACCTGAGAATCAAAGAAATTTAACTGAAAAGCCATACAAAGAATGAATTGAATGACCTAGCATTTGATAGAAGCAGATGCCTTCTGTATCTAGAACATCCCATACAAAGCAGATTCATCTAGGAGAAGTTAGCCTCTATGTGAATTGCTATGAAAAAATACTCACCTGCAGTTTCAGGTTCCTCTTTCTCCATGGCTTCTTCTACCAGAGAGAAAGGAAAAACAGTTACTTTGCTTGCAGCAAACACCCAATTTCCCCAAAAGTCTACCTGTAAATGACTCTTTTTTTGGGGGTTAAACACAGATCAAATCCAGCACATTCAAAGCTTTAAAGCATCTTCTGTCACCTGCTTTTTTTCCACTATGATCAAATTGATGACTATAAACACACCTAGCTTTTGAGTGAAGCGATTCTGTCATTTTACCTTTTATCTTGAGAATCAAAGAGATTAAATAGAAAGACCATGCAAAGGATGAAGTGAATGGTGCTGTATATCTCTAATTAAGAATAACAAATGAATCCTGCAAATTGTATGCCTGGTAAAGATCAATTGAATCAAGTGATGGATTGAAAAGAAGCCTTGAAAGCTGTGATGGAGTACAACGTATGAACCAAGGACAAGTTAGTGATCATTTAGACTTCTGTGCCATAGCACTCACCCTCAGCTTCTGGCTTCTTAACTACATTGGCTTCCTCTACTAGAAAGAGTAAAACATAATCAAAACTGGACCAGTGCAATCTCCACATTCCAATCAATTGTACGCCCACAGTCTATTAGGTTTTTCTCATGTGGGGCATATTTTGGCAAGTGGTAGTGATATGTCAGATTAGTGTCACTTTTGCCCCTGGTGATGGAGTTTTTCAAAGGTCAATCCAAACCTCCAAGAGCAGCACCCAACATGCGACTTGTCAACAATGCTTAATGCTATTTACACAGCAGTACATCTCTTCCACTGGAATCTAGAAGATGAATATTTTGACATGCTAAGATCCATGGAGAATTTTTATTTGTTTTTGGAGACTCACCAGCTGCAGTCACTGCATAAGTCTTCTGCTTTTGACAGCTTTACGGATTGCTTAATTTTGCTTAATGTCTGACATTAAGCAATTTAAAACAACTTTAAGCAACTTTACGCAAACTTGTCGGCAACGATTAAAGTAGGAAAATCTCGCAGTATCCTGCAACTTTAAGCAGCACTGAATGGCCGTAATAAAAGTTGCTTAAAGTTGCAGAAAATTGATTAAACCCTGACTTGGATGTTTGTTTAAAGTTGCAGCAATTTGATTAAACCCTCGTTTGGAGGTTGCTTAAAGTTGCAGAAATATGATAAACACTGACTCGGAGTTTTGCTTAAAGTTGCTGAAATTCGATTAATCATTGACTCTGAGGTTTGCTTAAAGTTGCAGAAATAGGATTAACCACAAATGGTATTTTAGGACTGTAGGTGAAAATTGGCCATGAGTATTTGTTTTTTATTGAAGGGGGGGGGGGGGGTCATCATTTTGAGGATATTTCTGAGAAGCATTGAGGCTTGGGCCGGGTGCTGGGGCCAGGGAAAGGAGGCTGGGGCCTGGGAAAGGAGGCTGGGGCCAGGTCCTGAAGGCTGGGGCCAGGTCCTGAAGGCTGGGGCCGGGGAAAGGAGGCTGGGGCCGGGTCCTGAAGGCTGGGGCCGGGTCCTGAAGGCTGGAGGTGGGTCCTGGAGGCTGGGAAGTCAAATGGGCAGCTGGGCAGTCAGTAGGGCAGAGCTTCAGCAGGCAGCAGGTAGGTTGTAGCAGCAGGAGGTGTATCCAGTAGCCCAGGCAGTAGTGAACTGAGGAGCCCACCACTCAGCACCCCCCATTAAAAAGGGGGTGCTGTCACGGTCACGTGACCGCCGCGAGACCTCCCTGTGATTGGCTAGAGGGGGTCATGTGACCCCTCATATGCACTGAAGTGGATCAGTGTAGTCTTGGCAGTCATAGGGTGCAGATCATGGTGGCTCTGCTCTATAGTGCCATACAGACCGCCACACCTCTCCCACGGCTACCTGCACTTCCAGGGCGCGCACAAGGTGTCATATGCTACCTACTGGCGGCTCTATAGTGCCATACAGACCGCCACACCTCTCCCACGGCTACCTGCACTTCCAGGGCGCGCACAAGGTGTCATATACTGCCTACTGGCGGCTCTACAGTGCCATACAGACCACCACAACCCTCACACTCCCGGCCTTATAAACTCCACACTCCAGGCCTCACAACCCCCACACTCCCGGCCTCACAACCCCAACACTCCCGGCCTCACAACCCCCACACTCCCGGCCTCACAACCTCCACACTCCCGGCCTCACAACCCCCACACTCCCGGCCTCACAACCCCCACACTCCAGGCCTCACAACCCCCACACTCCCGGCCTCACAACCCCCACACTCCCGGCCTCACAACCCCCACACTCCCGGCCTCACAACCCCCACACTCCCGGCCTCACAACCCCCACACTCCCGGCCTCACAACCCCCACATTCCCGGCCTCACAACCCCCACACTCCCGGCCTCATAAACCCCACACCCCCGGCCTCACAACACCCACACTCCCGGCCTCATAAACCCCACACTCCAGGCCTCACAACCCCCCCCCCCCCCACCACAACCTTTAAAGTTGAAAGGAAATATTAGTGCCATTAGAAGTTGCTTAAATCTGCAGGAAAGTTGTTCATCCTACTTTAAGCAGGTTGTGGCAAATTAAAGTTTCTGGAAATCCTAAAGTTGCTGAAAGTTGCTTAAAGCTGCAGGAAAGTTGCTCGTCCTACTTTAAGCATCTTTCAGTCAACTCTAAGCTAGCATTAAAGTAGGAGAAAGTTGACGGCTCATGCAGTGAGTCTTGAAGTAGGAGGTGACGGAAAGTCCTGCTACCTGAGCTGATTTCTCACACATTGTGCTCTTCAAGTAGCATGGAGGATGTGGAAATTTTCTTGTTCCTGCTACTACGTAGCCAAATCCAGCACACTTTGGGTTGGAAGTACACTTAGCAGCACATTGTTCACGGGTAACTCTTAGGGCTGCAATGTCATTTCCTGCACAGTCTCCATCCACTGCCTTGTAGGCTGCAACTGTACATTAAGTCAATCGGTCACTGTACTACTTTGATGTCAACTATACCATACCAATTTCCTCATCTTCACCCTTCTAACATGAACAATTCCAACTGTGTCATCTGCATCTAAAACATCAAATACAAAGCAGCCTCATCTAGGAGAAGTTAGCCACTATCGGAATTTGTATAACACAATACTCTTCTGCAGTTTCAGGCTCATCTGCCTACTTGGCCTCCTCTTTTATAGAGAGAAAGGACAGTGACCAGTTGCTCGCAGAAAACACCCAATTTCCCAAAAAACTGTACCTGCAATTGACCCCTTTCTTGGCTACACATGTCAAATTCAGCACATCCAAAGCTTTCAAACAACATGCTCTATCACCTGCTTTTATTGCATTATCATCAAATTGAAAAATTTATACATCCCTAGCATTTGAGAGAGCAATTCTGTCATATTTACCTTTTACCTTAGAATCAACGAAATTTAATTGAAAAATCATACAATTTAAAGGACGAATTAAATGGTACTGTTTATCTCTAATTAAGCATGACAAATGAATCCTGGAAATTATATGCCTGGCAAAGATCAATGGAATGCCATTCAAGTGATGGATTGAAAAAGAAACATTGAAAGCTGTGATGGAGTACAACAAATGCACCAAGCTCAAGTTAGTGGTCAATAAGACTTAAAGAACACAAAACTCACCTGCAGTTTCAGGCTCCTCTGCATCCTTGGCTTCCTCTACTAGAGAAAAAGAAAGGACAATCACCAGTTGCTGGCCGGAAACACCTGAATTCCCCAATCTCTACATGTAATTGACTCTTTTTTGGCTAGACACAGGTCAAATATATACACACCTAGCATTTGAGACAAGCAATTCTGTCTTATTTACCTTTTATTTGAGAATCAAATGAATTTAATCAAAACGAGATGCAAAGGACGTCATCTTCATCTAGAACATTGATTGATTGATTGGGTTGTTTAACGTCCAAGTGTACTTTGACGCCGGGACATATCTCAAGTTGGCAAGGAGTCAGCCACGTAAGAAAACGAGGAGTAGTTGTTGCTTCCCAAAGGACCACGACTACAGAAGTGCCCTAGAATCTGCTGACATTCACCACTTGGACTTAATTATGCATCAAATTTCCCACCACTGTTCTCATTGGCTGTTCATGTGGTCAGCTGGTCACACTGTGGTCAAGCCCTGACCTATTCATCCTGCAAGTGCAGTTTACTAGACACTGGCACCTGTTGTGGTGGGGCCTAGATTTGTGTGTATTCAATTCCACTGATAGTCAGCAGGTACTAGGACCTTACTTTTACTATGTAAGTGGTTACCAACTGTTTATGGATTCATGAAAACTATGAGTCTGATAGGCCTATGGCCTATTTGTATATGGTGGTTGGGCTAGATAACATTTTGTGTATAACTCAATATACGGTGCTGTTAATCTATTGGCCTAGGTCTCGTTAGTCCTAGGCCTACTTTTGTAGTTTCGACCCTTTATGGCATAATCGTCAGGTGGATTTTACCGGGATTTTCAAATACACTCGTAGTAACACTAGGTGCATCTATGGAGAATCGAATCTATGAAATGAATGACCGCATCTATGAGGTGAGGGAGAAAACCGCTACCGGGGCACGTCCCCTACTCTTTTCGAAGGATAGCAAGTGTTCTTTCATTTGCCTGGTCCTAGCTACCTGGGCTAGTAGTACCATAGTAGGCAGGGCCAGACAAACCACGGCCTTTGATATCTCAGACGTGGTTCACTGAGGAGGGATCCCATGCCAGACCACCAGCAAGAAGGCCTCATCCCATACAAAGCAACCTCATCTAGGAGAAGTTAGCCTCTATTTGAATCGGTATGACAAAATACTCACCTGAAGTTTCAGGTTCCTCTTTCTCCATGGCTTCCTCTACTAGAGAGAGAGAGAGAAAAAGAAAGAACAGTCATCAGTTGCTGACAGCAAACACCCAAATTCCCCAAAACTCTAGCTGTAATTGGCTCTTTTCTTGGCTAGACATGTCAAATTTAGCACACCCAAAGCTTTCAAACAACATCCCCTCTGACCTGCTCTTACTCCTTCATGATCAAATTGATAAGATTATACACATTGAGCCTTTGAGACAAGCAATTCTGTCATATTTACCCTTTTATTTGAGAATCAAAGAAATTTAATCAAAAGGAGATGCAAAAGATGTCATCTGCATCTAGAATATCCGATACAAAGCAGACTCATCTAGGAGAAGTTAGCATCTATTTGAATTGGTATGACAAAATACTCACTTGAAGTCAAATTGACAAACATATACCCATCTATCATTTGAGACAAGCAATTTTGTCATATTTACCCTTTTTTATTGAAGTATCAACAAAATCTAATTAAAAGGAGATATGAAGGATGTCATTTGCATCTAGAACATCCCATACAAAGCAGACTCATCTAGCAGAAGTTGGCCTCTATTTAAATTGGTATGACAAAATACTCACCTGAAGTTTCAGGTTCTTCTTCCTCCATGGCTTCTTCTACTAGAGAGAGAGGAAAAAAACCAGTTACCGTTTGCTTGCAGCAAACACCCAATTTCCTAAAAAATCTACCCATGAATGACTCTTTTTTTGGTTAAACACAGGTCAAATTTAGCATATCTAAAGCTTTCAAGCATCTTCTGTCCCCTGCTTTTCGTCGCCTCAGTATACAAAGGTTGTAAGTAAAAAAAAAAGTTACTTTCTTTTAATCTTTGATATCGTTCTTTTTCAAATGATTTTTTGACAGTTTTTGAAATTTTTCAAATGTGACCATTTTTTGGGAGATTTTATATCAGTATACAAAGGTTGTAACTGACAAAATGTTTTTTCCCTCAGTATACAAAGGTCGTAAGTGATGTGGAAATTTTAACCCCAATATATTTTATCATTAAAACAGTATATTCTATGTTTTTTTCTAACTACTTTATATAATTCCTATTACATATGTACATTCCCATATTTTTACAAAAATATGTTAACTTTGAAGTGTAAGGGGGTGAATTTAAATGGGAAATGACGGAAATTGCTCATTTTAGCTGAAATTTCATTGTTGCTAGGCAACAGGAAAACTTATATTATCTTTTTATGTAAGATGTATGCTCGTGGAAATATAAAAGGTTTATCTGGTAACCATTAGGCTTAAATCAATCAACTATTTAAGTATTTTCTTATAGTTTTGAGTTGAAAAAATCACTTACAACCTTTGTTTACTGATCAAAAATACAATGATATACATGCAATTCAGTATACAAAGGTCGTAAGTGACCTCATTTTCCCCATTTTTTCCCTAATAATTGCCATAGTTACTAAGGAATTAGGTACAATATTTTACCATCACTAATATTGTTTGTTTTCACTTATTGAATTTTACTTGTAGGACGTTTTTTGGGGTAATGCACCATATATTTAAGAAATTATAGCCTCAAGACTACATTGGTTTTTCTTATTTTACCCATTATCTCAAAACATGAATTTTCCACTTACGACCTTTGTATACTGATGTGACGCTTTGTTCCACTATGGTCGAATTGATGAATATTTATAAACATGATCAAATTGATAAAAGTATATACACAAGTAGCCTTTGAGACAAGCAATTTTGTCATATTTACCCTTTTCATTCAAGTATCAACAAAATTGCAAAGGATGTCATCTTCATCTAGAACATCCTATACAAAGCAGACTCATCTAGGAGAAGTTAGCCTCTATTTGAATTGCTATGACAAAATACTCACCTGAAGTTTCAGGTTCCTCTTTCTCAATGGCTTCTTCTACTAGAAAGAAATAAAAAACAGTCACCGTTTGCTTGCAGCAAACACCCAATTTCCCCAAAAGTCTACCTGTAAATGACTCTTTTTTGGGGTTAAACACAGGTCAAATTCAGCATATTCAAAGCTTTCAAGCATCTCCTTCCTGTCATCTGCTTTTGTTTCACTATGATCGAATTGATGACTATAAACACACCTAGCATTTGAGTGAAGCGATTCTGTCATTTTACCTTTTTACTTGAGAATCAAAGAGATTAAATGGAAAGGCCATGCAAAGGATGAATTGAATGGTGCTGTATATCTCTAATTAAGCATCACAAATGAACCCTGCAAATTGTATGCCTCGTAAAGACCTATTGAACGCCATGCAAGTGATGGATTGAAAAGAAACTTTGAAAGCTGTGATGGAGTACAACATATGAACCAAGGTCAAGTTAGTGATCATTTAGACTTCCATGCCATAGCACTCACCCTCAGCTTCGGGCTTCTCAACTACATCGGCTTTCTCAACTAGAAAGAGTAAAACATACTCAAAACTGGACCAGTGCAATCTCCACATTCCAATCAATTGTACGCCCACAGTCTATTGGGTTTTTCTCACGTGGGGCATATTTTGGCAAGTGGGAGTGATATGTAAGATTTCTGTCCCTTTCGCCCCTGGCGATGGAGTTTTTCAAAGGTCAATCCAAACCTTCAAGAGCAGCACCCAACATGTAACTTGTCAATAATGCTTAATGTTATTTACACAGCAATACATCTCTGCCACTGGAATCTACGAGATGAATATTCGGACATGCTAAGATCCGTGAAGAATCTTTATTTGTTTTTGGAGACGTGAGGAAAAACAAACTCACCAGCTGCAGTCTTGAAGTAGGAGGTGATGGAAAGTCCTGCTACCTGAGCCGATTTCTCACACATTGTGCTCTTCAAGTAGCATGGGGGATGTGGAAACTTTCTTGTTCCTGCTACTACGTAGCCAAATCCAGCACACTTTGGGTTGGAAGTACACTTGGCAGCACATTGTTCACGGGTAACTCTTAGGGCTGCAATGTCGTTTCCTGCACAGTCTCCATCCACTGCATTGTAGGCTGCAACTGTACATTAAGTCAATCGGTCACTGTACTACTTTGATGTCAACTATACCATACCAATTTCCTCATCTTCACCCTTCTAACATGAACAATTCCAACTGTGTCATCTGCATCTAAAACATCAAATACAAAGCAGCCTCATCTAGGAGAAGTTAGCCACTATCGGAATTTGTATAACACAATACTCTTCTGCAGTTTCAGGCTCATCTGCCTACTTGGCCTCCTCTTTTATAGAGAGAAAGGACAGTGACCAGTTGCTCACAGAAAACACCCAATTTCCCAAAAAACTGTACCTGCAATTGACCCTTTTCTTGGCTACACAGGTCAAATTCAGCACATCCAAAGCTTTCAAACAACATGCTCTATCACCTGCTTTTATTGCATTATGATCAAATTGAAAAATATTTACATCCCCAGCATTTGAGAGAGCAATTTTGTCATATTTACCTTTTACCTTAGAATCAACAAAATTTAATTGGAAAATCATACAAAGGACGAATTAAATGGTACTGTTTATCTCTAATTAAGCATGACAAATGAATCCTGGAAATTATAAGCCTGGCAAAGATGGATTGAAAAAGAAACATTGAAAGCTGTGATGGAGTACAACAAATGAACCAAGGTCAAGTTAGTGGTCAATAAGACTTAAACAACACAAAACTCACCTGCAGTTTCAGGCTCCTCTGCATCCTTGGCTTCCTCTACTAGAGAAAAAGAAAGGACAATCACCAGTTGCTGGCAGGAAACACCTGAATTCCCCAATCTCTACATGTAATTGACTCTTTTTTGGCTAGACACAGGTCAAATATATACACACCTAGCATTTGAGACAGCCAATTCTGTCTTATTAACCCTTTTTATTTGAGAATCAAATGAATTTAATCAAAACGAGATGCAAAGGACGTCATCTTCATCTAGAACATTGATTGATTGATTGATTGGGTTGTTTAACGTCCAAGTGTACTTTGACGCCGGGACATATCTAAAGTTGGCAAGGAGTCAGCCACAAATAGTGGTAGTCTGTCTTGCAGTAGTAGGACAGATATTTATATGCTGCTCGCCCAATACAGCGGTGACCGCATCTATGGAGGATCGAATCTATGAAATGAATGACCACATCTATGAGGTGAGGGAGAAAACCGCTACCGGGGCACGTCTCCTACTCTTTTCGAAGGATAGCAAGTGTTCTTTTATTTGCCTGGTCCTAGCTACCTGGGCTAGTAGTACCATAGTAGGCAGGGCCAGACAAACCACGGCCTTTGATATCTCAGACGTGGTTCACTGAGGAGGGATCCCATGCCAGACCACCAGCAAGAAGGCCTCATCTAGAACATCCCATACAAAGCAACCTCATCTAGGAGAAGTTAGCCTCTATTTGAATCGGTATGACGAAATACTCACCTGAAGTTTCAGGTTCCTCTTTCTCCATGGCTTCCTCTACTAGAGAGAGAGAGAGAAAAAGAAAGAACAGTCATCAGTTGCTGACAGCAAACACCCAAATTCCCCAAAACTCTAGCTGTAATTGGCTCTTTTCTTGGCTAGACATGTCAAATTTAGCACACCCAAAGCTTTCAAACAACATCCCCTCTGACCTGCTCTTACTCCTTCATGATCAAATTGATAAGATTATACACATTGAGCCTTTGAGACAAGCAATTCTGTCATATTTACCCTTTTATTTGAGAATCAAAGAAATTTAATCAAAAGGAGATGCAAAAGATGTCATCTGCATCTAGAATATCCGATACAAAGCAGACTCATCTAGGAGAAGTTAGCATCTATTTGAATTGGTATGACAAAATACTCACTTGAAGTCAAATTGACAAACATATACCCATCTATCATTTGAGACAAGCAATTTTGTCATATTTACCCTTTTTTATTGAAGTATCAACAAAATCTAATTAAAAGGAGATACGAAGGATGTCATTTGCATCTAGAACATCCCATACAAAGCAGACTCATCTAGCAGAAGTTGGCCTCTATTTAAATTGGTATGACAAAATACTCACCTGAAGTTTCAGGTTCTTCTTCCTCCATGGCTTCTTCTACTAGAGAGAGAGGAAAAAAACCAGTTACCGTTTGCTTGCAGCAAACACCCAATTTCCTAAAAAATCTACCCATGAATGACTCTTTTTTTGGTTAAACACAGGTCAAATTTAGCATATCTAAAGCTTTCAAGCATCTTCTGTCCCCTGCTTTTCGTCGCCTCAGTATACAAAGGTTGTAAGTAAAAAAAAAAGTTACTTTCTTTTAATCTTTGATATCGTTCTTTTTCAAATGATTTTTTGACAGTTTTTGAAATTTTTCAAATGTGACCATTTTTTGGGAGATTTTATATCAGTATACAAAGGTTGTAACTGACAAAATGTTTTTTCCCTCAGTATACAAAGGTCGTAAGTGATGTGGAAATTTTAACCCCAATATATTTTATCATTAAAACAGTATATTCTATGTTTTTTTCTAACTACTTTATATAATTCCTATTACATATGTACATTCCCATATTTTTACAAAAATATGTTAACTTTGAAGTGTAAGGGGGTGAATTTAAATGGGAAATGACGGAAATTGCTCATTTTAGCTGAAATTTCATTGTTGCTAGGCAACAGGAAAACTTATATTATCTTTTTATGTAAGATGTATGCTCGTGGAAATATAAAAGGTTTATCTGGTAACCATTAGGCTTAAATCAATCAACTATTTAAGTATTTTCTTATAGTTTTGAGTTGAAAAAATCACTTACAACCTTTGTTTACTGATCAAAAATACAATGATATACATGCAATTCAGTATACAAAGGTCGTAAGTGACCTCATTTTCCCCATTTTTTCCCTAATAATTGCCATAGTTACTAAGGAATTAGGTACAATATTTTACCATCACTAATATTGTTTGTTTTCACTTATTGAATTTTACTTGTAGGACGTTTTTTGGGGTAATGCACCATATATTTAAGAAATTATAGCCTCAAGACTACATTGGTTTTTCTTATTTTACCCATTATCTCAAAACATGAATTTTCCACTTACGACCTTTGTATACTGATGTGACGCTTTGTTCCACTATGGTCGAATTGATGAATATTTATAAACATGATCAAATTGATAAAAGTATATACACAAGTAGCCTTTGAGACAAGCAATTTTGTCATATTTACCCTTTTCATTCAAGTATCAACAAAATTGCAAAGGATGTCATCTTCATCTAGAACATCCTATACAAAGCAGACTCATCTAGGAGAAGTTAGCCTCTATTTGAATTGCTATGACAAAATACTCACCTGAAGTTTCAGGTTCCTCTTTCTCAATGGCTTCTTCTACTAGAAAGAAATAAAAAACAGTCACCGTTTGCTTGCAGCAAACACCCAATTTCCCCAAAAGTCTACCTGTAAATGACTCTTTTTTGGGGTTAAACACAGGTCAAATTCAGCATATTCAAAGCTTTCAAGCATCTCCTTCCTGTCATCTGCTTTTGTTTCACTATGATCGAATTGATGACTATAAACACACCTAGCATTTGAGTGAAGCGATTCTGTCATTTTACCTTTTTACTTGAGAATCAAAGAGATTAAATGGAAAGGCCATGCAAAGGATGAATTGAATGGTGCTGTATATCTCTAATTAAGCATCACAAATGAACCCTGCAAATTGTATGCCTCGTAAAGACCTATTGAACGCCATGCAAGTGATGGATTGAAAAGAAACTTTGAAAGCTGTGATGGAGTACAACATATGAACCAAGGTCAAGTTAGTGATCATTTAGACTTCCATGCCATAGCACTCACCCTCAGCTTCGGGCTTCTCAACTACATCGGCTTTCTCAACTAGAAAGAGTAAAACATACTCAAAACTGGACCAGTGCAATCTCCACATTCCAATCAATTGTACGCCCACAGTCTATTGGGTTTTTCTCACGTGGGGCATATTTTGGCAAGTGGGAGTGATATGTAAGATTTCTGTCCCTTTCGCCCCTGGCGATGGAGTTTTTCAAAGGTCAATCCAAACCTTCAAGAGCAGCACCCAACATGTAACTTGTCAATAATGCTTAATGTTATTTACACAGCAATACATCTCTGCCACTGGAATCTACGAGATGAATATTCGG
The DNA here is from genome assembly GCA_947462335.1 of Harmothoe impar. Lineage (NCBI taxonomy): Eukaryota > Metazoa > Annelida > Polychaeta > Phyllodocida > Polynoidae > Harmothoe > Harmothoe impar. Next base: position 13,627,093 of record OX381721.1, on the reverse strand, counting down.
ACATGCTAAGATCCGTGAAGAATCTTTATTTGTTTTTGGAGACGTGAGGAAAAACAAACTCACCAGCTGCAGTCTTGAAGTAGGAGGTGATGGAAAGTCCTGCTACCTGAGCCGATTTCTCACACATTGTGCTCTTCAAGTAGCATGGGGGATGTGGAAACTTTCTTGTTCCTGCTACTACGTAGCCAAATCCAGCACACTTTGGGTTGGAAGTACACTTGGCAGCACATTGTTCACGGGTAACTCTTAGGGCTGCAATGTCGTTTCCTGCACAGTCTCCATCCACTGCATTGTAGGCTGCAACTGTACATTAAGTCAATCGGTCACTGTACTACTTTGATGTCAACTATACCATACCAATTTCCTCATCTTCACCCTTCTAACATGAACAATTCCAACTGTGTCATCTGCATCTAAAACATCAAATACAAAGCAGCCTCATCTAGGAGAAGTTAGCCACTATCGGAATTTGTATAACACAATACTCTTCTGCAGTTTCAGGCTCATCTGCCTACTTGGCCTCCTCTTTTATAGAGAGAAAGGACAGTGACCAGTTGCTCACAGAAAACACCCAATTTCCCAAAAAACTGTACCTGCAATTGACCCTTTTCTTGGCTACACAGGTCAAATTCAGCACATCCAAAGCTTTCAAACAACATGCTCTATCACCTGCTTTTATTGCATTATGATCAAATTGAAAAATATTTACATCCCCAGCATTTGAGAGAGCAATTTTGTCATATTTACCTTTTACCTTAGAATCAACAAAATTTAATTGAAAAATCATACAAAGGACGAATTAAATGGTACTGTTTATCTCTAATTAAGCATGACAAATGAATCCTGGAAATTATAAGCCTGGCAAAGATGGATTGAAAAAGAAACATTGAAAGCTGTGATGGAGTACAACAAATGAACCAAGGTCAAGTTAGTGGTCAATAAGACTTAAACAACACAAAACTCACCTGCAGTTTCAGGCTCCTCTGCATCCTTGGCTTCCTCTACTAGAGAAAAAGAAAGGACAATCACCAGTTGCTGGCAGGAAACACCTGAATTCCCCAATCTCTACATGTAATTGACTCTTTTTTGGCTAGACACAGGTCAAATATATACACACCTAGCATTTGAGACAGCCAATTCTGTCTTATTAACCCTTTTTATTTGAGAATCAAATGAATTTAATCAAAACGAGATGCAAAGGACGTCATCTTCATCTAGAACATTGATTGATTGATTGATTGGGTTGTTTAACGTCCAAGTGTACTTTGACGCCGGGACATATCTAAAGTTGGCAAGGAGTCAGCCACAAATAGTGGTAGTCTGTCTTGCAGTAGTAGGACAGATATTTATATGCTGCTCGCCCAATACAGCGGTGACCGCATCTATGGAGGATCGAATCTATGAAATGAATGACCGCATCTATGAGGTGAGGGAGAAAACCGCTACCGGGGCACGTCTCCTACTCTTTTCGAAGGATAGCAAGTGTTCTTTTATTTGCCTGGTCCTAGCTACCTGGGCTAGTAGTACCATAGTAGGCAGGGCCAGACAAACCACGGCCTTTGATATCTCAGACGTGGTTCACTGAGGAGGGATCCCATGCCAGACCACCAGCAAGAAGGCCTCATCTAGAACATCCCATACAAAGCAACCTCATCTAGGAGAAGTTAGCCTCTATTTGAATCGGTATGACGAAATACTCACCTGAAGTTTCAGGTTCCTCTTTCTCCATGGCTTCCTCTACTAGAGAGAGAGAGAGAAAAAGAAAGAACAGTCATCAGTTGCTGACAGCAAACACCCAAATTCCCCAAAACTCTAGCTGTAATTGGCTCTTTTCTTGGCTAGACATGTCAAATTTAGCACACCCAAAGCTTTCAAACAACATCCCCTCTGACCTGCTCTTACTCCTTCATGATCAAATTGATAAGATTATACACATTGAGCCTTTGAGACAAGCAATTCTGTCATATTTACCCTTTTATTTGAGAATCAAAGAAATTTAATCAAAAGGAGATGCAAAAGATGTCATCTGCATCTAGAATATCCGATACAAAGCAGACTCATCTAGGAGAAGTTAGCATCTATTTGAATTGGTATGACAAAATACTCACTTGAAGTCAAATTGACAAACATATACCCATCTATCATTTGAGACAAGCAATTTTGTCATATTTACCCTTTTTTATTGAAGTATCAACAAAATCTAATTAAAAGGAGATACGAAGGATGTCATTTGCATCTAGAACATCCCATACAAAGCAGACTCATCTAGCAGAAGTTGGCCTCTATTTAAATTGGTATGACAAAATACTCACCTGAAGTTTCAGGTTCTTCTTCCTCCATGGCTTCTTCTACTAGAGAGAGAGGAAAAAAACCAGTTACCGTTTGCTTGCTGCAAACACCCAATTTCCTAAAAAATCTACCCATGAATGACTCTTTTTTTGGTTAAACACAGGTCAAATTTAGCATATCTAAAGCTTTCAAGCATCTTCTGTCCCCTGCTTTTCGTCGCCTCAGTATACAAAGGTTGTAAGTAAAAAAAAAAGTTACTTTCTTTTAATCTTTGATATCGTTCTTTTTCAAATGATTTTTTGACAGTTTTTGAAATTTTTCAAATGTGACCATTTTTTGGGAGATTTTATATCAGTATACAAAGGTTGTAACTGACAAAATGTTTTTTCCCTCAGTATACAAAGGTCGTAAGTGATGTGGAAATTTTAACCCCAATATATTTTATCATTAAAACAGTATATTCTATGTTTTTTTCTAACTACTTTATATAATTCCTATTACATATGTACATTCCCATATTTTTACAAAAATATGTTAACTTTGAAGTGTAAGGGGGTGAATTTAAATGGGAAATGACGGAAATTGCTCATTTTAGCTGAAATTTCATTGTTGCTAGGCAACAGGAAAACTTATATTATCTTTTTATGTAAGATGTATGCTCGTGGAAATATAAAAGGTTTATCTGGTAACCATTAGGCTTAAATCAATCAACTATTTAAGTATTTTCTTATAGTTTTGAGTTGAAAAAATCACTTACAACCTTTGTTTACTGATCAAAAATACAATGATATACATGCAATTCAGTATACAAAGGTCGTAAGTGACCTCATTTTCCCCATTTTTTCCCTAATAATTGCCATAGTTACTAAGGAATTAGGTACAATATTTTACCATCACTAATATTGTTTGTTTTCACTTATTGAATTTTACTTGTAGGACGTTTTTTGGGGTAATGCACCATATATTTAAGAAATTATAGCCTCAAGACTACATTGGTTTTTCTTATTTTACCCATTATCTCAAAACATGAATTTTCCACTTACGACCTTTGTATACTGATGTGACGCTTTGTTCCACTATGGTCGAATTGATGAATATTTATAAACATGATCAAATTGATAAAAGTATATACACAAGTAGCCTTTGAGACAAGCAATTTTGTCATATTTACCCTTTTCATTCAAGTATCAACAAAATTGCAAAGGATGTCATCTTCATCTAGAACATCCTATACAAAGCAGACTCATCTAGGAGAAGTTAGTCTCTATTTGAATTGCTATGACAAAATACTCACCTGAAGTTTCAGGTTCCTCTTTCTCAATGGCTTCTTCTACTAGAAAGAAATAAAAAACAGTCACCGTTTGCTTGCAGCAAACACCCAATTTCCCCAAAAGTCTACCTGTAAATGACTCTTTTTTGGGGTTAAACACAGGTCAAATTCAGCATATTCAAAGCTTTCAAGCATCTCCTTCCTGTCATCTGCTTTTGTTTCACTATGATCGAATTGATGACTATAAACACACCTAGCATTTGAGTGAAGCGATTCTGTCATTTTACCTTTTTACTTGAGAATCAAAGAGATTAAATGGAAAGGCCATGCAAAGGATGAATTGAATGGTGCTGTATACCTCTAATTAAGCATCACAAATGAACCCTGCAAATTGTATGCCTCGTAAAGACCTATTGAACGCCATGCAAGTGATGGATTGAAAAGAAACTTCGAAAGCTGTGATGGAGTACAACATATGAACCAAGGTCAAGTTAGTGATCATTTAGACTTCCATGCCATAGCACTCACCCTCAGCTTCGGGCTTCTCAACTACATCGGCTTTCTCAACTAGAAAGAGTAAAACATACTCAAAACTGGACCAGTGCAATCTCCACATTCCAATCAATTGTACGCCCACAGTCTATTGGGTTTTTCTCACGTGGGGCATATTTTGGCAAGTGGGAGTGATATGTAAGATTTCTGTCCCTTTCGCCCCTGGCGATGGAGTTTTTCAAAGGTCAATCCAAACCTTCAAGAGCAGCACCCAACATGTAACTTGTCAATAATGCTTAATGTTATTTACACAGCAATACATCTCTGCCACTGGAATCTACGAGATGAATATTCGGACATGCTAAGATCCGTGAAGAATCTTTATTTGTTTTTGGAGACGTGAGGAAAAACAAACTCACCAGCTGCAGTCTTGAAGTAGGAGGTGATGGAAAGTCCTGCTACCTGAGCCGATTTCTCACACATTGTGCTCTTCAAGTAGCATGGGGGATGTGGAAACTTTCTTGTTCCTGCTACTACGTAGCCAAATCCAGCACACTTTGGGTTGGAAGTACACTTGGCAGCACATTGTTCACGGGTAACTCTTAGGGCTGCAATGTCGTTTCCTGCACAGTCTCCATCCACTGCATTGTAGGCTGCAACTGTACATTAAGTCAATCGGTCACTGTACTACTTTGATGTCAACTATACCATACCAATTTCCTCATCTTCACCCTTCTAACATGAACAATTCCAACTGTGTCATCTGCATCTAAAACATCAAATACAAAGCAGCCTCATCTAGGAGAAGTTAGCCACTATCGGAATTTGTATAACACAATACTCTTCTGCAGTTTCAGGCTCATCTGCCTACTTGGCCTCCTCTTTTATAGAGAGAAAGGACAGTGACCAGTTGCTCACAGAAAACACCCAATTTCCCAAAAAACTGTACCTGCAATTGACCCTTTTCTTGGCTACACAGGTCAAATTCAGCACATCCAAAGCTTTCAAACAACATGCTCTATCACCTGCTTTTATTGCATTATGATCAAATTGAAAAATATTTACATCCCCAGCATTTGAGAGAGCAATTTTGTCATATTTACCTTTTACCTTAGAATCAACAAAATTTAATTGAAAAATCATACAAAGGACGAATTAAATGGTACTGTTTATCTCTAATTAAGCATGACAAATGAATCCTGGAAATTATAAGCCTGGCAAAGATGGATTGAAAAAGAAACATTGAAAGCTGTGATGGAGTACAACAAATGAACCAAGGTCAAGTTAGTGGTCAATAAGACTTAAACAACACAAAACTCACCTGCAGTTTCAGGCTCCTCTGCATCCTTGGCTTCCTCTACTAGAGAAAAAGAAAGGACAATCACCAGTTGCTGGCAGGAAACACCTGAATTCCCCAATCTCTACATGTAATTGACTCTTTTTTGGCTAGACACAGGTCAAATATATACACACCTAGCATTTGAGACAGCCAATTCTGTCTTATTAACCCTTTTTATTTGAGAATCAAATGAATTTAATCAAAACGAGATGCAAAGGACGTCATCTTCATCTAGAACATTGATTGATTGATTGATTGGGTTGTTTAACGTCCAAGTGTACTTTGACGCCGGGACATATCTAAAGTTGGCAAGGAGTCAGCCACAAATAGTGGTAGTCTGTCTTGCAGTAGTAGGACAGATATTTATATGCTGCTCGCCCAATACAGCGGTGACCGCATCTATGGAGGATCGAATCTATGAAATGAATGACCGCATCTATGAGGTGAGGGAGAAAACCGCTACCGGGGCACGTCTCCTACTCTTTTCGAAGGATAGCAAGTGTTCTTTTATTTGCCTGGTCCTAGCTACCTGGGCTAGTAGTACCATAGTAGGCAGGGCCAGACAAACCACGGCCTTTGATATCTCAGACGTGGTTCACTGAGGAGGGATCCCATGCCAGACCACCAGCAAGAAGGCCTCATCTAGAACATCCCATACAAAGCAACCTCATCTAGGAGAAGTTAGCCTCTATTTGAATCGGTATGACGAAATACTCACCTGAAGTTTCAGGTTCCTCTTTCTCCATGGCTTCCTCTACTAGAGAGAGAGAGAGAAAAAGAAAGAACAGTCATCAGTTGCTGACAGCAAACACCCAAATTCCCCAAAACTCTAGCTGTAATTGGCTCTTTTCTTGGCTAGACATGTCAAATTTAGCACACCCAAAGCTTTCAAACAACATCCCCTCTGACCTGCTCTTACTCCTTCATGATCAAATTGATAAGATTATACACATTGAGCCTTTGAGACAAGCAATTCTGTCATATTTACCCTTTTATTTGAGAATCAAAGAAATTTAATCAAAAGGAGATGCAAAAGATGTCATCTGCATCTAGAATATCCGATACAAAGCAGACTCATCTAGGAGAAGTTAGCATCTATTTGAATTGGTATGACAAAATACTCACTTGAAGTCAAATTGACAAACATATACCCATCTATCATTTGAGACAAGCAATTTTGTCATATTTACCCTTTTTTATTGAAGTATCAACAAAATCTAATTAAAAGGAGATACAAAGGATGTCATTTGCATCTAGAACATCCCATACAAAGCAGACTCATCTAGCAGAAGTTGGCCTCTATTTAAATTGGTATGACAAAATACTCACCTGAAGTTTCAGGTTCTTCTTCCTCCATGGCTTCTTCTACTAGAGAGAGAGGAAAAAAACCAGTTACCGTTTGCTTGCAGCAAACACCCAATTTCCTAAAAAATCTACCCATGAATGACTCTTTTTTTGGTTAAACACAGGTCAAATTTAGCATATCTAAAGCTTTCAAGCATCTTCTGTCCCCTGCTTTTCGTCGCCTCAGTATACAAAGGTTGTAAGTAAAAAAAAAGTTACTTTCTTTTAATCTTTGATATCGTTCTTTTTCAAATGATTTTTTGACAGTTTTTGAAATTTTTCAAATGTGACCATTTTTTGGGAGATTTTATATCAGTATACAAAGGTTGTAACTGACAAAATGTTTTTTCCCTCAGTATACAAAGGTCGTAAGTGATGTGGAAATTTTAACCCCAATATATTTTATCATTAAAACAGTATATTCTATGTTTTTTTCTAACTACTTTATATAATTCCTATTACATATGTACATTCCCATATTTTTACAAAAATATGTTAACTTTGAAGTGTAAGGGGGTGAATTTAAATGGGAAATGACGGAAATTGCTCATTTTAGCTGAAATTTCATTGTTGCTAGGCAACAGGAAAACTTATATTATCTTTTTATGTAAGATGTATGCTCGTGGAAATATAAAAGGTTTATCTGGTAACCATTAGGCTTAAATCAATCAACTATTTAAGTATTTTCTTATAGTTTTGAGTTGAAAAAATCACTTACAACCTTTGTTTACTGATCAAAAATACAATGATATACATGCAATTCAGTATACAAAGGTCGTAAGTGACCTCATTTTCCCCATTTTTTCCCTAATAATTGCCATAGTTACTAAGGAATTAGGTACAATATTTTACCATCACTAAAATTGTTTGTTTTCACTTATTGAATTTTACTTGTAGGACGTTTTTTGGGGTAATGCACCATATATTTAAGAAATTATAGCCTCAAGACTACATTGGTTTTTCTTATTTTGCCCATTATCTCAAAACATGAATTTTCCACTTACGACCTTTGTATACTGATGTGACGCTTTGTTCCACTATGGTCGAATTGATGAATATTTATAAACATGATCAAATTGATAAAAGTATATACACAAGTAGCCTTTGAGACAAGCAATTTTGTCATATTTACCCTTTTCATTCAAGTATCAACAAAATTGCAAAGGATGTCATCTTCATCTAGAACATCCTATACAAAGCAGACTCATCTAGGAGAAGTTAGCCTCTATTTGAATTGCTATGACAAAATACTCACCTGAAGTTTCAGGTTCCTCTTTCTCAATGGCTTCTTCTACTAGAAAGAAATAAAAAACAGTCACCGTTTGCTTGCAGCAAACACCCAATTTCCCCAAAAGTCTACCTGTAAATGACTCTTTTTTGGGGTTAAACACAGGTCAAATTCAGCATATTCAAAGCTTTCAAGCATCTCCTTCCTGTCATCTGCTTTTGTTTCACTATGATCGAATTGATGACTATAAACACACCTAGCATTTGAGTGAAGCGATTCTGTCATTTTACCTTTTTACTTGAGAATCAAAGAGATTAAATGGAAAGGCCATGCAAAGGATGAATTGAATGGTGCTGTATATCTCTAATTAAGCATCACAAATGAACCCTGCAAATTGTATGCCTCGTAAAGACCTATTGAACGCCATGCAAGTGATGGATTGAAAAGAAACTTTGAAAGCTGTGATGGAGTACAACATATGAACCAAGGTCAAGTTAGTGATCATTTAGACTTCCATGCCATAGCACTCACCCTCAGCTTCGGGCTTCTCAACTACATCGGCTTTCTCAACTAGAAAGAGTAAAACATACTCAAAACTGGACCAGTGCAATCTCCACATTCCAATCAATTGTACGCCCACAGTCTATTGGGTTTTTCTCACATGGGGCATATTTTGGCAAGTGGGAGTGATATGTAAGATTTCTGTCCCTTTCGCCCCTGGCGATGGAGTTTTTCAAAGGTCAATCCAAACCTTCAAGAGCAGCACCCAACATGTAACTTGTCAATAATGCTTAATGTTATTTACACAGCAATACATCTCTGCCACTGGAATCTACGAGATGAATATTCGGACATGCTAAGATCCGTGAAGAATCTTTATTTGTTTTTGGAGACGTGAGGAAAAACAAACTCACCAGCTGCAGTCTTGAAGTAGGAGGTGATGGAAAGTCCTGCTACCTGAGCCGATTTCTCACACATTGTGCTCTTCAAGTAGCATGGGGGATGTGGAAACTTTCTTGTTCCTGCTACTACGTAGCCAAATCCAGCACACTTTGGGTTGGAAGTACACTTGGCAGCACATTGTTCACGGGTAACTCTTAGGGCTGCAATGTCGTTTCCTGCACAGTCTCCATCCACTGCATTGTAGGCTTCAACTGTACATTAAGTCAATCGGTCACTGTACTACTTTGATGTCAACTATACCATACCAATTTCCTCATCTTCACCCTTCTAACATGAACAATTCCAACTGTGTCATCTGCATCTAAAACATCAAATACAAAGCAGCCTCATCTAGGAGAAGTTAGCCACTATCGGAATTTGTATAACACAATACTCTTCTGCAGTTTCAGGCTCATCTGCCTACTTGGCCTCCTCTTTTATAGAGAGAAAGGACAGTGACCAGTTGCTCACAGAAAACACCCAATTTCCCAAAAAACTGTACCTGCAATTGACCCTTTTCTTGGCTACACAGGTCAAATTCAGCACATCCAAAGCTTTCAAACAACATGCTCTATCACCTGCTTTTATTGCATTATGATCAAATTGAAAAATATTTACATCCCCAGCATTTGAGAGAGCAATTTTGTCATATTTACCTTTTACCTTAGAATCAACAAAATTTAATTGAAAAATCATACAAAGGACGAATTAAATGGTACTGTTTATCTCTAATTAAGCATGACAAATGAATCCTGGAAATTATAAGCCTGGCAAAGATGGATTGAAAAAGAAACATTGAAAGCTGTGATGGAGTACAACAAATGAACCAAGGTCAAGTTAGTGGTCAATAAGACTTAAACAACACAAAACTCACCTGCAGTTTCAGGCTCCTCTGCATCCTTGGCTTCCTCTACTAGAGAAAAAGAAAGGACAATCACCAGTTGCTGGCAGGAAACACCTGAATTCCCCAATCTCTACATGTAATTGACTCTTTTTTGGCTAGACACAGGTCAAATATATACACACCTAGCATTTGAGACAGCCAATTCTGTCTTATTAACCCTTTTTATTTGAGAATCAAATGAATTTAATCAAAACGAGATGCAAAGGACGTCATCTTCATCTAGAACATTGATTGATTGATTGATTGGGTTGTTTAACGTCCAAGTGTACTTTGACGCCCGGACATATCTAAAGTTGGCAAGGAGTCAGCCACAAATAGTGGTAGTCTGTCTTGCAGTAGTAGGACAGATATTTATATGCTGCTCGCCCAATACAGCGGTGACCGCATCTATGGAGGATCGAATCTATGAAATGAATGACCGCATCTATGAGGTGAGGGAGAAAACCGCTACCGGGGCACGTCCCCTACTCTTTTCGAAGGATAGCAAGTGTTCTTTTATTTGCCTGGTCCTAGCTACCTGGGCTAGTAGTACCATAGTAGGCAGGGCCAGACAAACCACGGCCTTTGATATCTCAGACGTGGTTCACTGAGGAGGGATCCCATGCCAGACCACCAGCAAGAAGGCCTCATCTAGAACATCCCATACAAAGCAACCTCATCTAGGAGAAGTTAGCCTCTATTTGAATCGGTATGACGAAATACTCACCTGAAGTTTCAGGTTCCTCTTTCTCCATGGCTTCCTCTACTAGAGAGAGAGAGAGAAAAAGAAAGAACAGTCATCAGTTGCTGACAGCAAACACCCAAATTCCCCAAAACTCTAGCTGTAATTGGCTCTTTTCTTGGCTAGACATGTCAAATTTAGCACACCCAAAGCTTTCAAACAACATCCTCTCTGACCTGCTCTTACTCCTTCATGATCAAATTGATAAGATTATACACATTGAGCCTTTGAGACAAGCAATTCTGTCATATTTACCCTTTTATTTGAGAATCAAAGAAATTTAATCAAAAGGAGATGCAAAAGATGTCATCTGCATCTAGAATATCCGATACAAAGCAGACTCATCTAGGAGAAGTTAGCATCTATTTGAATTGGTATGACAAAATACTCACTTGAAGTCAAATTGACAAACATATACCCATCTATCATTTGAGACAAGCAATTTTGTCATATTTACCCTTTTTTATTGAAGTATCAACAAAATCTAATTAAAAGGAGATACGAAGGATGTCATTTGCATCTAGAACATCCCATACAAAGCAGACTCATCTAGCAGAAGTTGGCCTCTATTTAAATTGGTATGACAAAATACTCACCTGAAGTTTCAGGTTCTTCTTCCTCCATGGCTTCTTCTACTAGAGAGAGAGGAAAAAAACCAGTTACCGTTTGCTTGCAGCAAACACCCAATTTCCTAAAAAATCTACCCATGAATGACTCTTTTTTTGGTTAAACACAGGTCAAATTTAGCATATCTAAAGCTTTCAAGCATCTTCTGTCCCCTGCTTTTCGTCGCCTCAGTATACAAAGGTTGTAAGTAAAAAAAAAAGTTACTTTCTTTTAATCTTTGATATCGTTCTTTTTCAAATGATTTTTTGACAGTTTTTGAAATTTTTCAAATGTGACCATTTTTTGGGAGATTTTATATCAGTATACAAAGGTTGTAACTGACAAAATGTTTTTTCCCTCAGTATACAAAGGTCGTAAGTGATGTGGAAATTTTAACCCCAATATATTTTATCATTAAAACAGTATATTCTATGTTTTTTTCTAACTACTTTATATAATTCCTATTACATATGTACATTCCCATATTTTTACAAAAATATGTTAACTTTGAAGTGTAAGGGGGTGAATTTAAATGGGAAATGACGGAAATTGCTCATTTTAGCTGAAATTTCATTGTTGCTAGGCAACAGGAAAACTTATATTATCTTTTTATGTAAGATGTATGCTCGTTGAAATATAAAAGGTTTATCTGGTAACCATTAGGCTTAAATCAATCAACTATTTAAGTATTTTCTTATAGTTTTGAGTTGAAAAAATCACTTACAACCTTTGTTTACTGATCAAAAATACAATGATATACATGCAATTCAGTATACAAAGGTCGTAAGTGACCTCATTTTCCCCATTTTTTCCCTAATAATTGCCATAGTTACTAAGGAATTAGGTACAATATTTTACCATCACTAATATTGTTTGTTTTCACTTATTGAATTTTACTCGTAGGACGTTTTTTGGGGTAATGCACCATATATTTAAGAAATTATAGCCTCAAGACTACATTGGTTTTTCTTATTTTGCCCATTATCTCAAAACATGAATTTTCCACTTACGACCTTTGTATACTGATGTGACGCTTTGTTCCACTATGGTCGAATTGATGAATATTTATAAACATGATCAAATTGATAAAAGTATATACACAAGTAGCCTTTGAGACAAGCAATTTTGTCATATTTACCCTTTTCATTCAAGTATCAACAAAATTGCAAAGGATGTCATCTTCATCTAGAACATCCTATACAAAGCAGACTCATCTAGGAGAAGTTAGCCTCTATTTGAATTGCTATGACAAAATACTCACCTGAAGTTTCAGGTTCCTCTTTCTCAATGGCTTCTTCTACTAGAAATAAATAAAAAACAGTCACCGTTTGCTTGCAGCAAACACCCAATTTCCCCAAAAGTCTACCTGTAAATGACTCTTTTTTGGGGTTAAACACAGGTCAAATTCAGCATATTCAAAGCTTTCAAGCATCTCCTTTCTGTCATCTGCTTTTGTTTCACTATGATCGAATTGATGACTATAAACACACCTAGCATTTGAGTGAAGCGATTCTGTCATTTTACCTTTTTACTTGAGAATCAAAGAGATTAAATGGAAAGGCCATGCAAAGGATGAATTGAATGGTGCTGTATATCTCTAATTAAGCATCACAAATGAACCCTGCAAATTGTATGCCTCGTAAAGACCTATTGAACGCCATGCAAGTGATGGATTGAAAAGAAACTTTGAAAGCTGTGATGGAGTACAACATATGAACCAAGGTCAAGTTAGTGATCATTTAGACTTCCATGCCATAGCACTCACCCTCAGCTTCGGGCTTCTCAACTACATTGGCTTTCTCCACTAGAAAGAGTAAAACATACTCAAAACTGGACCAGTGCAATCTCCACAATCCAATCAATTGTATGCCCACAGTCTATTGGGTTTTTCTGACATGAGGCATATTTTGGCATCTTGAGTGATATGTCGGATTAGTGTCAATTTTGTCCCTTGCGATGGAGTTTTTCAAAGGTCAAGTGAAACCTTCAAGAGCAGCACCCAACATGTAACTTGTCAATAATGCTTAATGTTATTTACACAGCAATACATCTCTGCCACTGGAATCTACGAGATGAATATTCGGACATGCTAAGATCCGTGAAGAATCTTTATTTGTTTTTGGAGACGTGAGGAAAAACAAACTCACCAGCTGCAGTCTTGAAGTAGGAGGTGATGGAAAGTCCTGCTACCTGAGCCGATTTCTCACACATTGTGCTCTTCAAGTAGCATGGGGGATGTGGAAACTTTCTTGTTCCTGCTACTACGTAGCCAAATCCAGCACACTTTGGGTTGGAAGTACACTTGGCAGCACATTGTTCACGGGTAACTCTTAGGGCTGCAATGTCGTTTCCTGCACAGTCTCCATCCACTGCCTTGTAGGCTGCAACTGTACATTAAGTCAATCGGTCACTGTACTACTTTGATGTCAACTATACCATACCAATTTCCTCATCTTCACCCTTCTAACATGAACAATTCCAACTGTGTCATCTGCATCTAAAACATCAAATACAAAGCAGCCTCATCTAGGAGAAGTTAGCCACTATCGGAATTTGTATAACACAATACTCTTCTGCAGTTTCAGGCTTATCTGCCTACTTGACCTCCTCTTTCATAGAGAAAGGACACTCACCAGTTGCTCATAGCAAACACCCAATTTCCCCAAAACTTTACCTGCAATTGACTCTTTTCTTGCTACACAGGTCAAATTCAGTATATCCAAAGCTTTCAAAAATAACCTGCTTTTATTGCATTATGATCAAATTGATGAATATATACATCTCTGGCATTTGAGAGAGCAATTCTGTCATATTTACCTTTTACCCGAGAATCAAAGAATTTAATTGAAAAAGCATACAAAGGATGAATTGAATGGTGCTGTTTATCTCTAAATAAGCATAACAAATGAATCCTGGAAATTATACGCAGATAAGAAAAATGTCTTAGGAGGACAATATCAGGTACGATCCATATTATTTACCTTGGAGATACGAATTATGCCCATAGCAGACAATACTCGGACAAAATTAGGAAAATCTAGAGCACTCAGCCACTACATCAGCGCCAGCCGAGAAAAGGCCCTATTATCACTCAGTCCCAAGCTGTCAACACTACCAAGACAATGTCAACAAAATCCCCACACGCTTCTAAAAGTGATCGTAGGGATGACAAAAAGGACAAAATGAAGGCAGTACTTGATAATCAAACAAGTATTCTCTTGAGACTTGACAACATTGACACGAACATTGAAAACGTTAAACGTGACATTAAAGATGACATGACCCTGAAGCTGAATGCTTTAAACTCCCGACTTGACACCATGATGGACACCCAGATTTGACTTGACTCCAAAATTGAGCGAATGTCAGCACGAAGAAACCATGGAAGAAATTGTACAGGAAAAATTCGAAAACAAAAGATGTCGTAGAGAGCTTTAGAGACTTGAAGGTTTTTATTACGAAGCTACGAAACATGCTCGGTGGGGGTGCGGGCTGACTCTGGCTACCAAAGCGCCCATTTCCCAAACGACGATCACCGGTGACAACTTGCTAGGTAAGATTCTGCAGCGTGTTTACCAGAAAATAATTGAATCTGAAGAACAAGACGACAGTGGTAGTGAAGGTGGTGATGACTCGTCAGATGGTGAGGGTGACAACATCTCAAACCACGGTTCATCACACGGCTCGAAACACGGCTCCCAAGACGGCACGGCACCGGGCGATAATCCGGGAGATGACAACAACGGGCAGATACCGCAACTAGTAGAAGGGTAACTCCATAGAAACCCACTGTAGCCCATTCTTAATAATGAGCTACCGAGGAGTAAGTATTGCAATATTTTCAGACAGTAGAAGTAGATTCTTGAAACCGCATATTGATAGTGTCAATGATACTGGCTTGAGATGTGTAATTTCTACTGAGAGAGGAGCACAACTTGCTCAAATTTGTAATTTGGTCAGTTTATATTTGGACAACCGACCTCAGGATGTGATTTACATAATGGGTGGTGTCAATGACATAACAGTACCCCAGTACTACCCTGGTATGCCCCGGACGTTTAGATTTGACTGGACATCAAAAGAGCAATTTGTTGATGTAATGGGTAAGCTGTTTGAGGACCAAGTATCGAAGATTAAACAAAGGCATCCAGATGCAAAACTGTCAGTTTGCTTGCTGACTGCAACACAACTATCCAGAAGTATTCCAATTTTCCAAAAAATGGTGCGGGCACTGTCCGTAGACACTTTTATTTTCAAAAAAGAAATAATTGAATTTTGGAAAATATGGTGCGGGAAATCCGTAGACCATCTTTTTATTTTGGTGTGGCCGTAATTGAATCTTTCTTTGGTTAAGCACAGGTCAAATGTAGCATAATATTATCCAAAGCTTTCAAGCATCTCCTGTCACCTGCTTTTGGTACACTATGATTGAGTTGATGAATATAAACACACCTAGCATTTGAGTGAAGCCATTCTGTCATTTTACCTTTTTACTTGAGAATCAAAGAAATTAGATGGAAAGATCATGCAAAGGATGAATTGAATGGTGCTGTTTATTATTAGAATTTTGAGAGACTTACCTGTAAGTTTAATTAAAATGCATATTTTGGAGAGGAAACACGTAGGGTGTTTCAGGGCTCAGATGAGATGACGTAGTTGATCACATGACGGCAGACTTTATAAACAATTCACGGAAAAAGAAAATATTAAAAAAATTAATTTGAAATATTGAAAATATTGGAGACATTACCTACTTATTTTGGAGAGTGCCTATTTAAAGGGCGGGTAGGGTGGGCATCTGAGGCCTGAAACAACCTATGTGTTTCCTCTCCAAAATAAGCATTCTAATTCAACTTACAGGTAAGTCTCAAAATTCTAATATTTTGTGTTCGGAAACACTCGGTTGTTTCCAAACTCCAATGAGATTTTTATAGCAAATTTTTCCTTTTCTGTGTCTATAATTATTTAAAATTAATTTCTGACACAGTCTATCTACAAGAGATTTATTCAATTATCCTACATACATACATAAGTGGCCCTAAAATGTAATCTGCGGCATATTCATTCAAACAATTTGTTTTTTTACCCTTAATCAATGTGGAAAATATCAATGTTCCAATTAGGATTTACATTTTGTCTATAACGTTAACACATACAGCTATGGCAGTTTTAACTATTTTGCTAGCAGAGCACTTGCTACATCAACATTGTCTTTTTCAATGCGTTTGTTGTAGAACTTGCTGAAGGATTCTACACATTTCCATCCTGCATTCTTAAGGATGGCGTTGATGTTGATCCCCAGTTTACACACGGCTGAGGCTGAGGCCCTGCATGTTAAGTGTCCCTTGTACCTCTGGGTGTCTAACCCTGCTAGGTCCTGGGTTGCTACAGTCCATCTACCAATGGTTTCCCTCGAGATGGCCTCGTGTGGAGCTATGTAGCTGATGAAGAGATGCTCTTCACCCCTCCTGATTTGCTTGGTTTTGTTGAGGTACTCTTTGAGAGTGGTTACCACACACAGTTCCTTACATGTTGAGTAGGGTCTCAGAATGAGAGAGTCTAGAGGGTCCCCCACCCTGTTGTGTTTCAGCACCCTTTTCATTTTGAAGATGGCTTTTCCTTCATTAAACTCCAGGTCATCGATGTTGAGGTGCTGGACTGTTTGCCCTCGTTGAGAGGCTACCAAGAGTATGAGTACCGCAAGTTTTAGCGACAAGTACTTGAGGGTGATAAACTTAACGTTCCCCCAAGTTTTAAACAACTGGAACACTTTTGAAATGTCCCAAAACTTGTTGTACCTTACTCCTGGTGGTTTCGTCTCGTATAGCCCCTTCACTAGGAGCTTGACATAAGGGTGAGCTCCTACTCTACACCCATCAAAGAGTGGGAGGAATGTGCCTAGCGCACATCTAGCTGTGTTAATGCCTCCGTACTCCATGCCCTTGTCCGCAAGCATTCTAAGGAACCTACACACTTGTGGTAGTTCCGGATTAAGGGGTTAATCTGCAAATACTAACCACTTGTTGATATATGTTGTATACACCATCCTGGTGGATGGCCTATAGGCTTCTATCAGTAGAGCTGTTGTCTGTTCATCATAACCTAGTTCCCTCAATTTAGCTATTAAGGGGACGTTGCGTATGAAGTCGACGTTTCCTGGGCTCCCGTGGGGGCACAGGTTTTTCTTGTGGCTCCTGAAGGTTAGGACTTGTCTCGCGTGTTTGCTGGCTTTGAGCACGTTGGGTGCTCCACCTCGGCATTACCAGGATCACCCTCAGGTTGTTTCGGAGGATTTCCTGGAGTACCCTCCCCGCCAAGCTGAAAGGAGGAAAACAATAGATCAGTTCATTGTTTGGCCATGTGAATGAGAAGGCATCAACTTTCCATGCCTCTGGTTCAGGTCTACAGGATACAAAGGTGTCATCCTTTCTATTAATCCTGGAGGCGAACATGTCAATGTCTGGTCTACCAAATGTGAGGCAGATTTTCCTATAAATCTTACTTCCCAATTCCCATTCAAGTTCATCCTTAAAGTGTCTGGATTCATGATCAGCTACAACATTGAGAATTCCTGGGATGTGGGGAATAGAGATCCAATTTTATTTTGCTTCACACCATTCCCAAATGGTTTTGGCAACTGAGTTACACTCTGGGGAAACTAACCCTCCCATGTGACGCACATATGCAAGGGCAGTTGTGTTGTCCGTCAGGACGTGAATGTGTAATTCCATGGTAAATAGCCAGGAGTTCCTGTATCTTCTTCTTTTGGCCTTGCTCCATAGGTTGCCCTTTGCGTTTACCTCCAGTAAGAAGTTTGTCTCCCACCTTCTTGTGGTCTTCGGCCTTCTTCATGGTGGCTGAGATATCCCCACCGTAGCAGGGGTAGACACGGCAGGAGCCAATGACCCGTAGATTTCTTCAAAATTAGCTTCCTATGGGTCCGGGCGGCCCACAGGAAGTTTTGAACGATTTTTTAGGGGAATATACCTGACAAGTATAGTCATATAATATGTCGTTGGAAAGAGGAAAATGCAAGCGAATGAGGCAACTAGTTTCATTTTAACATAGATATGACAGGAATATATGGTTTTCTCTCTGAAAAAAAGCAAAATTTGTTCCCTGGCCCACAGGTGAAGGCCCGGGCCCATAGATTTTTAGAGCTACGGGCCCAGGTGGCCCATGGTTGAGAAAGTTAGTGTCTACCCCTGCCGTAGAGCCACTCCGGGTCTGCTTCTTTGGGAACTTTAGCCACAACTTTGGCGTAGAGTCCTCCCATGTGGGGTTTGAGGAGTTCTCTCCTCTTCACTGAAAGTCCATTCGTCGCCATGGTTAACATCCTAACTGGGTCCATAAAGTTCTCACCCTACTTATTCAGGTCCGGATCAGCCTCTCCCTTGTCTAGCAGCACACCTACTAGTGGAGCTAGAGCAGTTACAGCTGCAACTACTCCTTTCTGTATCGTTTGTAGGGAAATGTCCATCACTCTAATGTTGATGTTTTCAGTGAGTGCTTTAAAATTAACGATCTCCTCGTCCAGGTTAGGTGCTGTCAGTGTTGGCACATTGGCAGGCTTGGGGAAGGCTTTCACAGCCTTGTCAACCTCCACTGGAACGTATGGCTCTTGAACAAATCTCAGCCATGCAGTCGTCAATTTTTTCACCTTTTTTGTCCTTCTCGTCCAATTTCTCTCCGTATTCTTGAGCTTTTTGAAGGCCCCAACCTGGTTGTTAGCTGTTTTGTTAGCCACATTCGGTTGTTCCCCATCCGGGGTGTCTTCCTCCTGTTCCTCTTCAATTTCCTCTTCATCGTCAGAGTCTACTGACATGGCATGGCCATGACCCAAGACAACTGGGTAAACTGGGTTATACATCTCTTCCTCTGTCTCTTCCCCTTCAAACCCATAGTAAGCGTATCCTCTGTAGGGTGCAAGATGAACTCTTCCATACCCCGGGTGGGATCAGGGTAGTACGGTATGTGGATGGGTTGTCTAACTTTAGTTTTTGGTGCAGTGTTAGTGGCCACACTCGTAGAGCTTTGGTTCCCATGTTTTCCACCAGCCGGTGGCACAAGTTTGTTGGCGGCGTCACTATGGTTACCATCATCCCCTGGATGTTTGTTGCTTTTCTTGGCGTTGTCTCGGACAATTTCCACCTCATTTTCTTGATTTTTTGAAGAATAACTCCCACTTGACGCTGATTTCTCAGGTTTAAACGGTTGAGGTTGAAGATTTGGCTCTAGCTTTAGTCGAGGACTTGCCCTCGTCTTCCAACATGGTTTTGTCTTTCTCGGACGCTGCTTTACTCATCTGTAAGATTTCACAGAAAAGACCAAAATTAATATTTTGTAGTACCCAAAATATAGCTTAAAAGTTACTTGGTGATATCTCACCCCTATCACAAAAGGATTGGCCTAGATTCTTTGATAATCATGAATTTTAGCCAGATTTAGCATTTTCCTGCCCTGTCCGGTTTTTGAGCGTTCGTCAAAATTTTGAAACTAAACACAAATTTCCGAACTTCACAATAATATCCACTGAAATGAGTGGGTATTTGAATTTTTTCACTGAAAACTTGATTAATTTTCTCAAAACGTCATCTTTGACATGGTGCACGCACCGCCCAGCTTGACAAATGGCGCCGATCAAAGAAAGGGAGTGAATAACATCATCGATGAATACAATTTTTACCGAAATTAAAAGATTTAAATGTGAATTACTCACTTGGTTGGCGAAGCCGACGTGATTGTCTTTCTTTCGTTCACGAGTCAAACCGCTTCTACGTCACGTGATCAACTACGTCTCTCAAACACCAGATTTCCGTATATCTCTATCTGTAATTAACTCTATTTCTGGCTAGACACAGGTCAAATTCAGCATAGCCTGACCTTTAAAACAACCTTCTGTCACCTTTTTTTTTCTCCATTACCAGCGAATTGATGAATATACAAAACTAGCATTTGAGGGAAGCAATTTTGTAATATTCACCTTTTCACCTGAGAATCAAGGAAATTTGATTAAAAGGCCATGCAAAGGATGCCAGCTGCATCTAGAACATCCAATACAAAGCAGGGTCATCTAGGAGAAATTAGCCTCTATTTGAATTGGTATGACAAAACACTAACCTGAAGTTTCAGGCTCCTCTTTCTCCATGGCTTCTTCTATTAGAGAGAGGAAGAAAGGACAGTCATCAGTTGCTTGCAGCAAAAACCCAAATTCCCCAAAACTTTACCTGTAATACTCCTTTCTCAGGCAGACGCAAGTCAAAGTCAGCAGTTTTCAAACAACATGCCCTATCACCTACTTTTATTCCATAATGATTGAATTAATGAATATAAACAAACCTAGCATTTGAGAGAAGCAAAACTGTCATTTTACCTTTTCATTTGAGAATCAGAGAAATCTAATTAAAAGGAGATGCAAAAGATGTCATCTGCATCTAGAACATCCCATACAGAGCAGACTCATCTAGGAGATATTAGTGTCTATCAGAATTGATATTATAACACAATACTCACCTTCAGTTTCAGGCTCCTCTGCGTCCTTGGCTTCATCTACTAAAGACAAAGAAAAGACAGTCACAGATTGCTTGCAGCAAACACCCAATTTCCCCTAAACTCCAACTGTAATTGACTCTTTCTCTGGTTAAAGACAGGTCAAATTCAGCATATACAAAGCTTTCAAGCATCTCCTGTCACCTGCTTTTGTTACACTATGATTGAACTGATGACTATAAACACACCTAGCATTTGAGTGAAGCATTTCTGTCATTTTACCTTTTACTTGAAAATCAAAGAAATTTCTCCACTAGAAAGAGTAAAACATACTCAAAACTGGACCAGTGCAATCTCCACAATCCAATCAATTGTATGCCCACAGTCTATTAAGTTTTTCTGACATGAGGCATATTTTGGCAAGTGTGAGTGATATGTCGGATAAGTGTCAATTTTGCCCCTTGTGATTGAGTTTTCAAAGGTCAAGCCAAACCTTCAAGAGCAGCACCCAACATGTGACTTGTCAATAATGCTTAATGTTACTTACACAGCGGTTCATCTCTGCCACTGGAATCTTCAAGATGAATATTCAGACATGCTGAGATCCGTGGAGAACCTGTTTTTGGAAACGTGAGGAAAAACAAACTCACCAGCTGTAGTCTTGAAGTAGGAGGTGGTGGAAAGTCCTTCTATCTGAACTGATTTCTCACACATTGTCCTCTTCAAGAAGCATGGAGGATGTGGAAAATTTCTTGTTCCTGCTACTACGAAACCAAATCCAGCACACTCTGGGTTTGAAGTACACTTGGCAGCACATTGTTCACGGGTAACTCTTAGGGCTGCAATGTCGTTTCCTGCACAGTCTCCATCCACTGCCTTGTACGCTGCAACTGTATGTTACATCAATCAGTCACTGTACTACTTTGATGTCAACTGTACCATACCAAATTTCCCATCTTCACCCTTCTAACATGAACAATTAATTCCAACTCTGTCATCTATATCTAAAACATCCTATACAAAGCAGACTTATCTAGGAGAAGTTAGCCACTATCAGAATTTGTATAACACAATACTCACCTGAGGTTTCAGGCTCCTCTGCCTCCTTGGTCTCCTCTATAATTAAAGCGAGAGAGAGAGAAAGGACAGTCACCAGTTGCTTGCAGCAAACACCCAAATTCCCCAAAACTCTACCTGTAAAAGACTCTTTTCTTGGCTAGACACAAGTCAAAGTGAGCATATTCAAAGCTTTCAAAAAACATGCCCTATCACCTGCTTTTATTCCATAATGATTGAATTAATGAATATAAACAAACCTAGCATTTGAGAGAAGCAATTCTGTCATTTTACATTTTTATTTGAGAATCAGAGAAATTTAATTAAAAGGAGATGCAAAGGATGTCATCTGCATCTAGAACATCCCATACAGAGCAGAATCATCTAGGAGATGTTGGTGTCTATCAGAATAGATATTATGACACAATACTCACCTGCAGTTTCAGGCTCCTCTGCCTCCTTGGCTTCCTCTACTAGAGAGAGAGAAAAGACAGTCACAGTTTGCTTGCAGCAAACCCCCAATTTCCCCAAAACTCTACCTGTAATTGACCTTTTCTTTAGTTAAACACAGGTCAAACTCAGCATATACAAAGCTTTCAAGCATCTCCTGTCACCTGCTTTTGTTACACTATGATTGAATTGATAAATATATACACACCTAGCATTTGAGTGAAGCTTTTCTGTCATTTTACCTTTTTACTTGAAAATCAAAGAAATTAAATGGAAAGGCCATGCAAAGGATGAATTAAATGGTGCTGTTTATCTCTAGTTAAGCATAACAAATAAATCCTGGAAATTGTATGCCTGGCAAAGATCAATCTAACGCCATACACGTGATGGATTGAAAAGAAACTTTGAAAGCTGTGATGGAGTACAACATATGATCCTAGGTCAAGTTAGTAATCATTAAGACTTCCATGCCATAGCACTCACCCTCAGCTTCGGGCTTCTCAACTTCATTGGCTTTCTCCACTAGAAAGAGTAAAACATACTCAAAACTGGACCTGTGCAATCTCCACAATCCAATCAATTGTATGCCCACAGGCTATTAAGTTTTTCTGACATGAGGCATATTTTGGCAAGTGTGAGTGATATGTCAGATTAGTGTCAATTTTGCCCCTGGCGATGGAGGTTTTAAAAGGTCAAGCCAAACCTTCAAGAGCAGCACCAAAGATGTGACTTGTCAATAATGCTTAAAGTTATTTACACAGCGGTTCATCTCTGCCACTGGAAGCTACTAGAGGAATATTCAGACATGCTAAGATCCGTGGAGAACCTGTTTTTGGAAACGTGAGGAAAAACAAACTCACCAGTTGTAGTCTTGAAGTAGGAGGTGATGGAAAGTCCTTCTATCTGAACTGATTTCTCACACATTGTCCTCTTCAAGAAGCATGGAGGATGTGGAAAATTTCTTGTTCCTGCTACTACGAAGCCAAATCCAGCACACTCTGGGTTTGAAGTACACTTGGCAGCACATTGTTCACGGGTAACTCTTAGGGCTGCAATGTCGTTTCCTGCACAGTCTCCATCCACTGCCTTGTAGGCTGCAACTGTATGTTAAATCAGCCAGTCACTGTACTACTTTGATGTCAACTGTACCATGCCAATTTTCCCATCTTCACCCTTCTAACATGAACAATTAATTCCAACTGTGTCATCTACATCTAAAACATCCAATACAAAGTAGACCTATCTAGGAGAAGTTAGCCACTACCAGAATTTGTATAACACAATACTCACCTGAAGTTTCAGGCTCCTCTGCCTCCTTGGCTTCCTCTATTAGAGAGAGAGAGAGAAAGGACAGTCACCAGTTGCTCGCAGCAAACACCCAATTTCTCCAAAACTCTACCTGCAATTGACTCTTTTCTTCGCTAGACACAGGTCAAATTCAGCATATCAAAAGCTTTCAAGCAACATGTCATTTCACCTGCTTTTATTCCATCATGATCAAATTGATAAATATAAACATGGCCAGCATTTGAGAGGCAATTCTCTCTTATCTAACTTTTTACCTGAGAATCAAAGAAATTTAATTGAAAAGCTATGCAAAGGATGAATTAATGTTGCTGTTTATCTCTAATTTAGCATAACAACTAAACCCTGGAAATTGTATGCTTGGCAAAGATCAATTGAAAACCATCAAGTGATGCATTGAAAAAGAAACTTTGGTAGCTGTGACGGAGTACAACATATAAACCAAGGTCAAGTTAGTGATCATTAAGACTTAGAAAACACAATACCCACCTGCAGTTTCAGGCTCCTCTACCTCCTTTGCTTTCTCTAGTAGAGAGAGAGAAAGGAGAGTTACCATTTGCTTGCAGCAAACACCAGATTTCCGCAAATCTCTAGCCATAATTCACTCTTTTTTTCTGGCTAAACAGGTCAAATTCAGCATAGCCTGACCTTTAAAACAACAGCCTGTCATCTTTTTTACATATACAAACTAGGATTTGAGAGAAGCAATTTTGTGATATTTACCTTTTCACTTGAGAATCATGGAAATTTAATTAAAAGGCCATGCAAAGGATGCCATCTGCATCTAGAACATCCAATACAAAGCAGACTCTTCTAGGAGAAATTAGCCTCTATTTGAATTGGAATGACAAAATACTCACCTGAAGTTTCAGGCTCCTCTTTCTCCATGGCTTCTTCTACTAGAGAGAGAGGAAGAAAGGACAGTTGTCACTTGCTTGCAGCAAACACCCAAATAGACTCTTTTCTCGGCCAGACACAAGTCAAAGTCAGCATATTCAAAGCTTTCAAAATGCACGTCCGATCACCTGCTTTTATTCCATAATGATTGAAATAATGAATATAAACAAACCTAGCATTTGCGTGCAAGAAGCAATATTGTCATTTCATCTTTTTATTTGAGATTCAGAAAAATTTAATTAAAAGGAGATGCAAAGGATGTCATCTGCATCTAGAACATCCCATACAGAGCAGTCTCATCTAGGAGATGTTAGTGTCTATCAGAATTGATATTATAACACAACACTCACCTGCAGTTTCAGGCTCCTCTGCCTCCTTGGCTTCCTCCACTAGAGAGAGAGAAAAGACATTCACAGTTTGCTTGCAGCAAAGACCCAATTTCCCCAAAACACCACCTGTAATTGATTCTTTTTTTGCCTAGACACAGGTCAAATGTAGCATATCCAAAGCTTTCAAAAAACACCCCCTCCGACTTGCTCTTACTCCATTATGATGAAATTGATAAATATATACACACCTAGCATTAGAGAGAAGCAAATCTGTCATTTTACATTTTTATTTGAGAATCAAAGAAATCTAATTAAAAGGAGATGCAAAGGATATCATCTGCATCTAGAACATCCCATACAGAGCAGACTCATCTAGGAGATGTTAGTGCCTATCAGAATTGATTTTATAACACAATACTCACCTGCAGTTTCAGGCTCCTCTGCCTCCTTGGCTTCCTCTACTAGAGAGAGAGAAAAGACAGTCACAGTTTGCTCGCTTCAGCAAACACCCAATTTCCCCAAAATTCTATCTGTAATTGACCTTTTCTTTAGTTAAACACAGGTCAAACTCAGCATATACAAAGCTTTCAAGCATCTCCTGTCACCTGCTTTTGGTACGCTATGATTGAATTGATAAATATATACACACCTAGCATTTGAGTGAAGCTTTTCAGTCATTTTACCTTTTACTTGAAAATCAAAGAAACTAAATGGAAAGGCCATGCAAAGGATGAATTAAATGGTGCTGTTTATCTCTAATTAAGCATAACAAATGAATCCTGGAAATTGTCAATTTTGCCCCTTGCGATGGAGTTTTTCAAAGGTCAAGCGAAACCTTCAAGAGCAGCACCCAACATGTGACTTGTCAATAATGCTTAATGTTACTTACACAGCGGTTCATCTCTGCCACTGGAAGCTACTAGAGGAATATTCAGACATGCTAAGATCCGTGGAGAACCTGTTTTTGGAAACGTGAGGAAAAACAAACTCACCAGCTGTAGTCTTGAAGTAGGAGGTGATGGAAAGTCCTTCTATCTGAACTGATTTCTCACACATTGTCCTCTTCAAGAAGCATGGAGGATGTGGAAAATTTCTTGTTCCTGCTACTACGAAGCCAAATCCAGCACACTCTGGGTTTGAAGTACACTTGGCAGCACATTGTTCACGGGTAACTCTTAGGGCTGCAATGTCGTTTCCTGCACAGTCTCCATCCACTGCCTTGTAGGCTGCAACTGTATGTTAAATCAGCCAGTCACTGTACTACTTTGATGTCAACTGTACCATGCCAATTTTCCCATCTTCACCCTTCTAACATGAACAATTAATTCCAACTGTGTCATCTACATCTAAAACATCCAATACAAAGTAGACCTATCTAGGAGAAGTTAGCCACTACCAGAATTTGTATAACACAATACTCACCTGAAGTTTCAGGCTCCTCTGCCTCCTTGGCTTCCTCTATTAGAGAGAGAGAGAGAAAGGACAGTCACCAGTTGCTCGCAGCAAACACCCAATTTCTCCAAAACTCTACCTGCAATTGACTCTTTTCTTCGCTAGACACAGGTCAAATTCAGCACATCAAAAGCTTTCAAGCAACATGTCATTTCACCTGCTTTTATTCCATCATGATCAAATTGATAAATATAAACATGGCCAGCATTTGAGAGGCAATTCTCTCTTATCTAACTTTTTACCTGAGAATCAAAGAAATTTAATTGAAAAGCTATGCAAAGGATGAATTAATGTTGCTGTTTATCTCTAATTTAGCATAACAACTGAACCCTGGAAATTGTATGCTTGGCAAAGATCAATTGAAAACCATCAAGTGATGCATTGAAAAAGAAACTTTGGTAGCTGTGACGGAGTACAACATATAAACCAAGGTCAAGTTAGTGATCATTAAGACTTAGAAAACACAATACCCACCTGCAGTTTCAGGCTTCTCTACCTCCTTTGCTTTCTCTAGTAGAGAGAGAGAAAGGAGAGTTACCATTTGCTTGCAGCAAGCACCAGATTTCCGCAAATCTCTAGCCATAATTCACTCTTTTTTTCTGGCTAAACAGGTCAAATTCAGCATAGCCTGACCTTTAAAACAACAGCCTGTCATCTTTTTTACATATACAAACTAGGATTTGAGAGAAGCAATTTTGTGATATTTACCTTTTCACTTGAGAATCATGGAAATTTAATTAAAAGGCCATGCAAACGATGCCATCTGCATCTAGAACATCCAGTACAAAGCAGACTCTTCTAGGAGAAATTAGCCTCTATTTGAATTGGAATGACAAAATACTCACCTGAAGTTTCAGGCTCCTCTTTCTCCATGGCTTCTTCTACTAGAGAGAGAGGAAGAAAGGACAGTCGTCACTTGCTTGCAGCAAACACCCAAATAGACTCTTTTCTCGGCCAGACACAAGTCAAAGTCAGCATATTCAAAGCTTTCAAAAAGCATGCCCGATCACCTGCTTTTATTCCATAATGATTGAAATAATGAATATAAACAAACCTAGCATTTGCGTGCAAGAAGCAATATTGTCATTTCATCTTTTTATTTGAGATTCAGAGAAATTTAATAAATAGCGGTTTAAAACTACAGCTACTATAGAGTAACACTAATGTTAACTAAAGGAGTGGGCTATGTCGGTACTAGTATATGGCTATAACATCTATAAAAAATCTAACATTTAGCTCTATATCGACTGCATAGTGACATAGGCTACTTGTCTACTGGGAGAGAGTGCCATGTCACTCTAAAGTTAAATTTCTCTATGATGAGCCCTTTTTCAATAATCTAGGCTACAGTTAGTAGGCCTACATTGATAAAAGTGCCTGTAGCACTCTCCCCCCTCCCTTTTCTTCCAATAGCCTAGGCTACAGTTAGTAGGCCTACATTAATAAAGTTGCCTATAGCATCACCCTCCTCTATTTTTTTTTCAATAGTCTAGGGTAGGCCTACAGCCCGGAAATTTTGACCCCTCTACTCCGAACAGACACATCCAAGCTGGCGTAATAGGCCTAGGTGGTTATTATTTATCCAGAGGTTGCATGGTGGGGGGGGGGATGTCTACTCTTCTAGAGGTGGGAGGGGGCCAAAAGATTTCAACCCCTCTAGTTTTTTTGCCCCCTTCCCCCCCCCCCGGCTACAGACATCTTTAAATTTGGGGAAAGAACCAGTAGAGGTGTTGGGGGGGGGGGATTTGACCCTTCTAGGCCTACTCCGAACAGACCCATCCAAGCTGGCATAGTAGGCCTGGTCATTATTTATCCAGAGGTGAGGGGGGTGGGGGCGAAAATTTGTCTCCGAACAGACACATCCAAGCTGGCGTAATAGGCAGTAGGCCTAGTACCCGGGGTGTCACTTAGTATATTTTGTATACACATGTGTGCGGCTGGCAAGGGTACTTTTTCTACAAAATTCCCCATGACAAGGGTCCACTTTTCAAAAAAATTTGCCATGACAAGGGTCCAGTTTCGTGAAAATCCCCATGACAAGGGTCTACTTTTCAAGAAAATGTCCGAGATTTTACCAAAACTTCCCATTTTTTACTAAAAATTCACATTTTCTTACAAGAAAATTTGCAAAAGAGTTAATTTCTCGAGGAGATTTTACAAACATGGTCTATTTTATTACTTTTATCTCCAAACCTAGGAGCTTTTGGCCGAAAATGCCATAACAAGGGTAACAATTTTAAGAAAGAATTGCCATAACAAGGGTAAGGGGTGTCGAAGGTCCAGCCGCACACCCGTGTCAAAAAAAGTTCAAGTGCCCCCCCCCCCCCCCCGGGCCTAGTATCGAGACCCGTCCCGGTCATTAGGCGGTGATCCACTGCCGCGAATTTGCTGCGATTTTGCTGCGAATGACACTCGTGTGTGTAAACGAAGAGCCAACCTAACATTTTGCTTTTTGGTGTAAACACGGAGAAAAGGTTCCAGCAGTGGATCTGCTGCTGCGAGTCCCTGCGACAACGTGGTTGCGAGACTCAGAGGCGTGCGACTGCGAGTAGATTTGTAGAAATCTAAAAGTTTTGATTTTTACGAGTGTACTCGCAAGTTTCTCTCGCACGACTACATTCGCAGCAAATTCGCGGCAGTGGATCACCGGCTAATACGCTGACAATGCCGTCTCTCGTCTCTAGTGACGAATTGTCATCCTATCGAAGGGCTGACCAAGAACCCAGTCACTGAGCTAAGCTCCTTCCTTGCCGCCTGCCGCCCAAATGGCGGCGGCTGCTGCGTGATTCCGCTGGTCACGTGATCACTGCGGTGACAACACTGCCAATTTGGGTGACCAATGAGAGCTATGTCATAGGAAGGATTGAAATATGCACCGGTGTGATAGGGACCATTGGTCACCCAAATTGGCAGTGTTGTCTATATTTGCCTGCGCCGATCGCAAAACACATCGCAGAACATAAAAACTACGTGAAAAAACGCCAACTTCACATCAAAATATTGTTTTGATGCTAAGTATTTTCATTAAACTAACAACAGGAGTTATCACCATTTTTAGTAGGGAATACAACAGAACAATAATTGAAATGGTACAGTATTGAAATCATGTCGAAAATTACGTTCTCCGAAGGTTCACTTTCTTTTGGGCAGAATCTCAGTTTTTTTTTCAGTTTTTCTAAGAAATCTCTTATTTTAGGTGATATAACTTCTTTTTTCCCCATTTTTTTTTATGGATACAGATACCTGAGGTGTTTTGCAAAAGAATGATATAGCTCAAATAGTTGACAGCATATTTCATCATGGTGTTATAGATCAGCGAAAAGACGTCTGCACGAAAAAACAGGGTGACTATATAAGAGTGGGCTTGACCTAGTTTCACAGCGTTACAGAGAACATAGCCCACTCCAATTAAAAGGAGATGCAAAGGATGTCATCTGCATCTAGAACATCCCATACAGAGCAGTCTCATCTAGGAGATGTTAGTGTCTATCAGAATTGATATTATAACACAACACTCACCTGCAGTTTCAGGCTCCTCTGCCTCCTTGGCTTCCTCCACTAGAGAGAGAGAAAAGACATTCACAGTTTGCTTGCAGCAAAGACCCAATTTCCCCAAAACACCACCTGTAATTGATTCTTTTTTTGCCTAGACACAGGTCAAATGTAGCATATCCAAAGCTTTCAAAAAACACCCCCTCCGACTTGCTCTTACTCCATTATGATGAAATTGATAAATATATACACACCTAGCATTAGAGAGAAGCAAATCTGTCATTTTACATTTTTATTTGAGAATCAAAGAAATCTAATTAAAAGGAGATGCAAAGGATGTCATCTGCATCTAGAACATCCCATACAGA
Source organism: Harmothoe impar (assembly GCA_947462335.1). NCBI lineage: Eukaryota > Metazoa > Annelida > Polychaeta > Phyllodocida > Polynoidae > Harmothoe > Harmothoe impar. The sequence goes on along the minus strand of OX381721.1, from coordinate 13,597,120 downwards.
GCAGACTCATCTAGGAGATGTTAGTGCCTATCAGAATTGATTTTATAACACAATACTCACCTGCAGTTTCAGGCTCCTCTGCCTCCTTGGCTTCCTCTACTAGAGAGAGAGAAAATACAGTCACAGTTTGCTCGCTTCAGCAAACACCCAATTTCCCCAAAATTCTATCTGTAATTGACCTTTTCTTTAGTTAAACACAGGTCAAACTCAGCATATACAAAGCTTTCAAGCATCTCCTGTCACCTGCTTTTGGTACGCTATGATTGAATTGATAAATATATACACACCTAGCATTTGAGTGAAGCTTTTCAGTCATTTTACCTTTTACTTGAAAATCAAAGAAACTAAATGGAAAGGCCATGCAAAGGATGAATTAAATGGTGCTGTTTATCTCTAATTAAGCATAACAAATGAATCCTGGAAATTGTATGCCTGGCAAAGATCAATTAAACGGCATGCACGTGATGGATTGAAAAGAAACTTTGAAAGCTGTGATGGAGTACAACATATGATCTAGGTCAAGTTGGTAATCATTAAGACTTCCATGCCATAGCACTCACCCTCAGCTTCAGGCTTCTCAACTACATTGGCTTTCTCCACTAGAAAGAGTAAAACATACTCAAAACTGGACCAGTGCAATCTCCACAATCCAATCAAGTGTATGCCCACAGTCTATTAAGTTTTTCTGACATGAGGCATATTTTGGCAAGTGTGAGTGATATGTCGGATAAGTGTCAGTTTTGCCCCTTGCGATGGAGTTTTTCAAAGGTCAAGCGAAACCTTCAAGAGCAGCACCCAACATGTGACTTGTCAATAATGCTTAATGTTACTTACACAGCGGTTCATCTCTGCCACTGGAAGCTACTAGAGGAATATTCAGACATGCTAAGATCCGTGGAGAACCTGTTTTTGGAAACGTGAGGAAAAACAAACTCACCAGCTGTAGTCTTGAAGTAGGAGGTGATGGAAAGTCCTTCTATCTGAACTGATTTCTCACACATTGTCCTCTTCAAGAAGCATGGAGGATGTGGAAAATTTCTTGTTCCTGCTACTACGAAGCCAAATCCAGCACACTCTGGGTTTGAAGAACACTTGGCAGCACATTGTTCACGGGTAACTCTTAGGGCTGCAATGTCGTTTCCTGCACAGTCTCCATCCACTGCCTTGTAGGCCTCAACTGTATGTTAAATCAGTCAGTCACTGTACTACTTTGATGTCAACTGTACCATACCAATTTTCCCATCTTCATCCTTCTAATATGAACAATTCCAACTGTGTAATCCATATCTAAAACATCCCATACAGAGCAGTCTCATCTAGGAGATGTTAGTGTCTATCAGAATTGATATTATAACCAGGCATGGGATTGGGTTTTGAAGAAAAATCCAAAAAGCAGCCAAAAGATGTGATCTGCAGGGAATTTTGTATGATCTGCATGGCATAAATCCCTCAAGAGACTAAGACCCCCCCCCCTATTAATGTTAAAATATTTTTTCATTGGATCTGCACAAATCACAGGGATGACCTTTTTGGCCTTAAAAATCCGGAAATCCGGATAAATCCGGAAGAATCCCATGCCTGTATAACACAACACTCACCTGCAGTTTCAGGCTCCTCTGCCTCCTTGGCTTCCTCCACTAGGGAGAGAGAAAAGACATTCACAGTTTGCTTGCAGCAAAGACCCAATTTCCCCAAAACAGCACCTGTAATTGATTCTTTTTTTGCCTAGACACAGGTCAAATGTAGCATATCCAAAGCTTTCAAAAAACACCCCCTCCGACTTGCTCTTACTCCATTATGATGAAATTGATAAATATATACACACCTAGCATTAGAGAGAAGCAAATCTGTCATTTTACATTTTTATTTGAGAATCAAAGAAATCTAATTAAAAGGAGATGCAAAGGATGTCATCTGCATCTAGAACATCCCATACAGAGCAGACTCATCTAGGAGATTTTGGTGTCTATCAGAATTGATATTATAACACAATAGTCACCTGCAGTTTCAGGCTCCTCTGCCTCCTTGGCTTCCTCTACTACAGAGAGATAAAAGACAGTCACAGTATGCTTGCAGCAAACACCCAATTTCCCCAAAACTCTACCTCTAATTGACCTTTTCTTTAGTTAAACACAGGTCGAATTCAGCATATCCAAGGCTTTCAAGCATCATGTCATTTCACCTGCTTTTATTCCATCATGATCAAATTGATAAATATAAACATGGCAAGCATTTGAGAGGCAATTCTCTCTTATCTAACTTTTTACCTGAGAATCAAAGAAATTTAATTGAAAAGCTATGCAAAGGATGAATTAATGTTGCTGTTTATCTCTAATTTAGCATAACAACTGAACCCTGGAAATTGTATGCTTGGCAAAGATCAATTGAAAACCATCAAGTGATGCATTGAAAAAGAAACTTTGGTAGCTGTGACGGAGTACAACATATAAACCAAGGTCAAGTTAGTGATCATTATTAAAGACTTAGAAAACACAATACCCACCTGCAGTTTCGGGCTTCTCAACTACATTGGCTTTCTCCACTAGAAAGAGTAAAACATACTCAAAACTGGACCTGTGCAATCTCCACAATCCAATCAATTGTATGCCCACAGTCTATTAAGTTTTTCTGACATGAGGCATATTTTGGCAAGTGTGAGTGATTTGTCGGATAAGTGTCAATTTTGCCCCTTGCGATGGAGTTTTTCAAAGGTCAAGCGAAACCTTCAAGAGCAGCACCCAACATGTGACTTGTCAATAATGCTTAATGTTACTTACACAGCGGTTCATCTCTGCCACTGGAAGCTACTAGAGGAATATTCAGACATGCTAAGATCCGTGGAGAACCTGTTTTTGGAAACGTGAGGAAAAACAAACTCACCAGCTGTAGTCTTGAAGTAGGAGGTGATGGAAAGTCCTTCTATCTGAACTGATTTCTCACACATTGTCCTCTTCAAGAAGCATGGAGGATGTGGAAAATTTCTTGTTCCTGCTACTACGAAGCCAAATCCAGCACACTCTGGGTTTGAAGTACACTTGGCAGCACATTGTTCACGGGTAACTCTTAGGGCTGCAATGTCGTTTCCTGCACAGTCTCCATCCACTGCCTTGTAGGCTGCAACTGTATGTTAAATCAGTCAGTCACTGTACTACTTTGATGTCAACTGTACCATACCAATTTTCCCATCTTCATCCTTCTAATATGAACAATTCCAACTGTGTAATCCATATCTAAAACATCCTATACAAAGCAGACTCATCTAGGAGAAGTTAGCCACTATCAGAATTTGTATAACACAATACTCACCTGAAGTTTCAGGCTCCTCTGCCTCCTTGGCCTCCTCTACTAGAGAGAGAGAGAAAGGACAGTCACCAGTTGCTTGCAGCAAACACCCAAATTCCCCAAAACTCTACCTGTAATAGACTCTTTTCTCGGCTAGACACAAGTCAAAGTCAGCATATTCAAAGCTTTCAAAAAACATGCTCTATCACCTGCTTTTATTCCATAATGATTGAATTAATGAATATAAACAAACCTAGCATTTGCGAGAAGCAATTCTGTCATTTTACATTTTTATTTGAGAATCAGAGAAATTTAATTAAAAGGAGATGCAAAGGATGTCATCTGCATCTAGAACATCCCATACAGAGCAGACTCATCTAGGAGATTTTGGTGTCTATCAGAATTGATATTATAACACAATAGTCACCTGCAGTTTCAGGCTCCTCTGCCTCCTTGGCTTCCTCTACTACAGAGAGATAAAAGACAGTCACAGTATGCTTGCAGCAAACACCCAATTTCCCCAAAACTCTACCTCTAATTGACCTTTTCTTTAGTTAAACACAGGTCAAATTTAGCATATCCAAGGCTTGCAAGCATCTCCTGTCACCTGCTTTTGTTACACTATATATTGACCGATTGATTGATTGATTTGTTTAACGTCCAGACGTACATCAAGTACCTCACGGGACATCTCAAGTTGGCAAGGAGTCATCCACAAATAGTGGTAGTCTGCCTTGCAGTAGTAGGACAGATACTTATATGCTGCTTGCCCAATACAGCAGTGACCGGATCTATGGTTGATCGAATCTATGAAATGAATGACCGCATCTATGAGGTGAGGGAGAAAACCCCTACCGGGGCACGTCCCCTACTCTTTTTGAAGGATAGCAAGTGTTCTTTTATTTGCCTGGTCCTACCCACCTGGGCTAGTACCATAGTAGGCAGGGCCAGACAAACCACGGCCTTTGATATCTCAGATGTGGTTCACTGAGGAGGGATCCCATGCCAGACCACCAGCAAGAAGGCCCAGGCCCGGGCCTTCTATGATTGAATTGATAAATATATACACACCTAGCATTTGAGTGAAGCTTTTCTGTCATTTTACCTTTTTACTTGAAAATCAAAGAGATCAAATGGAAAGGCCATGCAAAGCATGAATTAAATGGTGCTGTTTATCTCTAGTTAAGCATAACAAATGAATCCTGGAAATTGTATGCCTGGCAAAGATCAATCGAACGCCATGCACTGGATGGATTGAAAAGAAACTTTGAAAGCTGTGATGGAGTACAACATATGATCCTAGGTCAAGTTAGTGATCACAAAGACTTCCATGCCATAGCACTGACCCTCAGCTTCTGGCTTCTTAACTTCATTGGCTTCCTCTACTAGAAAGAATAAAACATACTCAAAACTGGACCAGTGCAATCTCCACATTCCAATCAATTGTACGCCCACAGTCTGTCAGGTTTTCTGAAGTGAGGCATATTTTGGCACGTGTCAGATCAGATCAGTGTCACTTTTACCCAGGCAATGACACTTTTCAAAGGTGAATCCAAACGTTCAAGAGCAGCACTCCTCAACATGTGATTTGCCAATAATGCTTAATGTTATTTGTACAGCAGTACATCTCTGCCAATGGAATCTAGAAGATGAATATCCAGACATGCTAAGATCTGTGGAGAATCTTTGTATTTTGAAACATGAGGAAAAACAAACTCACCAGCTGCAGCCTTGAAGTAGGAGGTGATGGACAGTCCTGCTACCTGAACTGGTTTCTCACACATTTTCCTTTTCAAGAAGCATGTTCCTGATACTTCGTAGCCAAATCCAGCACACTTTTTTTTCAGAAAAGTACACCTAAGTGCACAGTTTTCACGGGTAACTCTTATGACTACAATGTCATTTCCGCCACAGTGTCCATCCACTGCTTTGTAGGCTGCAACTGTAATTCAAGTCAATCAGTCATTGTACTACTTTGATGTCAATGTACCATACCAGTTTTCCCTATATCAGAAAGAAGAAAGACAGCAGAATTTGATCACTACATACTGTAGCGCAATTCGGAAAAGGTAAGTCACAACTTGTCGCTACTATGTGTCATAAGGTGGCAATCACCAAGCATATTTGAGTATAACTAATTTTCAAAGGTTTCATATTTCTTCACATATACCAATAATTTCCTATGTTCATGTCGAAATAAGTGTTAACAATACATTAGTACATTAAATAAGAAGTTCATCTTGTGAGGCAAAGCACCTAAAAGCATTCACTCACTTTTGACTTATAAGAAATAGTGAATATAAGAAATGGTTGAACTATTCCCTGAAATCATAAAGTATCATGGATCTAGTGACCTTTATCTTGACTTTGGGACCTCAATAGCACTCAAACATTTTGAAGTACATACTGTTGGGTGTAATCTTTTCATTTTTACTCATAAACATTGATAAAGTTGTTATATTTGCATCAATTATGAGAAATATAACGTTTTATGGACCAGGACCCCAAAAAGGGGTCAAATGCCCCTCAAAGCCACCCCTCACTTTGGCACCCCCTATGATGTCAAAATATATGTTCTTTATGACAACTGGGCAAAATTTGGGCCTGCTGTCTTGAAATTTACCATAACAGCCCTGACTACAAGCACTTTAGTGATCAGGCCTAAAAAAAAAAAGTTGTGTTCCGGTAACATGGCCCAAAAAAAGAGGGTCAGTAGGTCGGATTTCTTTTTTTTTTACATTTTTTTTTTTGTAAAAAGGTGAATTTTAGTGGTAAAAACACAAAAAAATGCCCTAAAAATAACAAAAAATTACAAAAATGTCTAAAAAAACTTAGGGTCTGGCCCAAAAACGGAGGGTCAGTCGGGATACCGGAACACAACTTTTTTTTTTTTAGGCCTCAGAATTCATGGGCGATTCACATGACCCATCTAGCAAAACTGGTATAAATCACATGATCTCTACGTCTTTTCTCAACAGATATTTACTGCATTTGGTTACGTCATATTGTTTCATGTATATCTTATATAAATAAGTTACATGATGTAGACAACATTATCAATTATATATATGCTATATATACACAATGTAATTTAGATGCCCATGGGTGACATTAATCTGATCTCAGCATAGTTACGTTAAAAACATGTAAAACTAAAACATTATTTGCACCTATTTTTTCTGTGTGTGGTACTCCATCAGAAGCAAGTAACATCTGGGCAATCGACATAATCAAGCGTTTCTTGCCCGTAGACATCACCAATAGTCCTACAGAGACTTAGCACATTGATCCTAGCAAATTGGCCAAGATGTGATGCCAGCTTAGGGCCAGTATTTTGATTTGAATAGTTCTAGCAACCACAGAAAAGGTGTGCTTGTACTGATCTCCTGGTTCTCCCTTAAATAATCATTCTACAGGAACAAAAATAACATATCATACCTTCCAGAGAAGAGTCAAATTACATCTTCTTTGGAAATTATGTTGATTAAATACTCATTTATGGTCAAAGTGTTGCCAATGTAGATTGGATTCTATCGATATCGGTTAAGGTACTTTGTACGTAACCCACTCAACAAAAAACATTATTTAACATTTGCAAACGTTTTTACAGGGTTTGCAGGAGAACGTTTCTTTAAAAACGTTGTTTAAACATTTCTATATAGTTCATATTACAAACGTTGCTATCTAGAATGTTATTTAACCTTTCTAGAAGATTTAGAGGAGAATGTTTGTTTCCATGATGTTATATAATGTTTCTACATGGTTTAAATAAAAACTTTAAATAAAAACATTGGTATTTAAAATGATATTGAACGTTTCTAAATGGTTTAGATAAAAACGTTTTTATCCAATACATTATTGAACATTTCCACATGGTTTGGACGAAAAACGTTTGTATATAAACGTTCTTTTAATATTAATTAACGCTTCTCTTGATGCCAGTATCTGCTACCGGGAGGCAGCACTATCCATCGGATGGTATTTTGCTAGGCCTTTCATTCCCTAGCAGCAAGATGAATGGTATTTATGCAACCAAGGATTGGAATATATATGCATACACCCATTTGGTGGGTATTTAAAAAATATATAGTCACATCAGTCCAAATGAGTATTTGTAATACCTACAGGTATCAAAGGCCTCTTTGTGTAGCCTGACTGCTCAAAGGTAGTGAATGGCTTTGAATCTTACTGATGGTTGTATGTACGATAGATAGGGGCTACTATTACAGCACCAGAACACAGTCCATATAGAAAATAATGCATAATGAATAAAACCAAAAATATATGATGCTGGTATGCTAATTTTTCAGCTCGGTTCGGTGCCTTCTAGTCAACAGGAAAAAACGTTATTTTGACCCTTAAAAAATGCTATTTAGATCATTGGAAAACGTTATTGAACATGACAATAATGTTGCACATCCAAACGTTTTTAAACTATACGGGGCGAATGGCTTCGATCCCCTGACTGGTTATTTTGTGGAAGAACAATAATTTGAATCTTGTAACCAGGACAAAATAAAACCGTATTTAAAAAAACAACACATGTTTATTTACGTTATTTGGAGTCAAGGTTTTAGGTAAAACAAAGGTTAAAAACGGACGTTTTGCAATCCTTCAGTGAACGTTTTTTCAAGGGTTAAATAACGTGTTTTTGTTGAGTGGGAAGGTGCCAGCTGGGGAAATTCATTCATAATAAACTTTGAAAACAATAACAATAATCTTAAATTATCAACACCTATCATTTACCTGAAGATGAATTGACAGTTAATTCAACCAGTCACTGTGAATCTTAAAGATTTCGGCACAATGCAGTAGAATCTTTCAGTGGGGGAGTGGGGGACAAGATGGTGGATATCATGTATATTTTCACATTAAAAAACATCAGTATGTTTTCAATGTAACTCGTCTAAACCTCTGGGTGGAGAGTGTCATAGTCAGTGACGTCACAGTACCAGTAACGTCACAGTCTTGGCGACGCCGCTACATCACCAAGCAACGTCCCTACGTCACCGAGCAACGTTTCTACGTCACCTAGCAGTGACCTCATGCATGTAGTCCATGTTGTTTTGATTTGTGTTTGTGGTCCGACTCAGCAGTAGTTTGTGGTCAGATTTGGCAATAGTTTGTGGTCAGACTCGGCAGTAGTTTGTGGTCAGACCCCGGGGTCAGACTCGGCAGTAGTTTGTGGTCAGACTCAGCAGAAGTTTGCTCTCATCGTCGGCAGTAGTTTGCTGTCATCGTCGGCAGTAGTTTGCCGTCAGAGTCGGCAGAAGTTTGCTGTCAGAGTTGGCAGTAGTTTGCTGTCAGAGTCGGCAGTAGTTGCCAGAGTCAGCAATAGTTTGCTCTCTGAATTGAATTGAAATTGAAATTGACAGAAGCTTGCCGTCAGAGTCGGTAGTAGTTTGCGGGCGGGGGGGGGGGGGGGGGGGGGGAGGCTCACTTTTTTTCCAGGGAGGCTTCCAATTTTAATTTGGCTGAGCTCTTGGTCCGCTCACACCATCTAAGTCCTTGGGTATGTCTATATCTCTTGAATCTCAAGCCCCGTCTACCAAGCGGCAGGGATGCCAAGTTGCCCTACCCCCAAAGTCGTATTTTCTACGATTTTTTCATCCCAAAATCGTAATTATTCATGCTTGAATTCGTAACAAAAATCGTAACAATAACATACCCTTTAGAATTCTTGATTCTCGTCAAGCGTTTCACCTTAAAGTCCAACTTGACTTGTAAGTGAGGTTTGAAAAAGTTATTTACTAGGGTCAACAAAATATAATCCTTAATGTGAAATATAGCTTTTTTTCGGGATTGTTTTTCGCTGTATCACGTCGAAATTATAGACAAGGCTTTATGGTAGGCCCTAGGGCTTTTTGGGGTATTCTTCAAAAATTCCTAAAAAATCGTAATTTGTCAGTAAAAATCGTAATGGTTGTAATAAGGGTCAAAAATCGTAAAATTACGAAAAAATCGTAATACTTGGCATCCCTGAAGCGGTATCAGTTTTACTGATACTTATAACCAGTATAAAAAAATTAAAATAAAATAAAAAATAGTCCTTTACCTAAGCTTTAACCTGATACTTGTATTCCTATTGCAGATTGAGGGGTTGCCAAATTATCAATGAATTTAAAACATTTCTGGATCTCATCACCTTGAGTTTTAATTTCTCATTCCCTCTCAATACGCGGGCTGGGATGATCAGGTTCTCTGGGTCCCTCGACATATTGTATGTATTAGGAGTTCTCACGTCCTGGTCGGTTGAAACTTCTGTCTCTAGTTTCTGGCATACTAGATGATCAAGCAATTGCCGATGGGTGACTTTCTGAGCTATTTTTATTAAACATGTTCAGCAAGCAGATTGGCTGCCAGTTCCCCACATCAGTGAGGGATCCAATCTTCGGTAGAGGGACAACTGTTACCACATTCCAGATTCTTGGTGTACTCTGTGTGTGTGCACTGTGCTGTTGATTAAGCTCACTGCCACACTGTAAATAAGTTCAAAACAGTCTTCTGTAAGACGGCCTTCCGATAGTTGTTCGCCAGTTTCATATCGATGCGTCTAGTCCCCGGGGGGGGGGGGGGGGGGTACTTGAATTTTTTCTGATATGGGTGTGCGGCTGGACCTATGACAACCCTTACCCTTGCTAGGGAGCTTTTGTGTCCAAAACATACCCTTGCTAGGGCAATTTTGGCCCAAAAATCCTTGTTTCCAAGTGCCCCCCCCCCCGGGGTCTAGTCTAGTGTTTATGGGCACATAGGGATTGTAGACAACTCTTGATTATTCTCGATTCTCTGTAGTTGGACTTTCACTTTTTGATGAGAGCTAGCATATCGGGGGTGAATTCAAGTTTTGAGGCCAGTTTCCCTTTTTTTCTCAGTGGCCTGGCAGACAGCATCTATTATGTTGTGACTGCAGTGATAATTGTATTATATAGGCCCACAACCTCCGGATCATTGTTTTCAGTCTGGTCTTGTAAATCTCTGTTCAACAGATGTTCGCCAAGCGTGTTTCTGTCGTAGTTCTTGTATGGGCATCCTATTATTAGGGGTGCACAGGAGTCCCCCTTGAGGTCGGAAAGTCGCTGAAATGAAGGGATCCAGGTCGAAAAGTCGCTTTTTTGGATCCTTTAATCTATTGTAAATTTTGTCCAAAAGTCGCCAGGTGGATTATATTATTGCCTTAGGTCGGAAGTCGACTACAAAACGGTCCAGGTCGCCAGGCCGCTTTTGGCCCATCTGCAGCCACATTATTGTAGCACTAGAATGCTTGACTTTTTGCTGTTTCTTTATGACAAAAACAGAAGTATGATCACTGATCTTGTCGTCGTTCAACACCCAGCTAACAAAAACGTTATTTTACGTCAAAATAATGTTTGGAAACTTTATATAATGTTATGTCATAGTAAGGAACCCTAGAATAACGTTGTATAACGTTTTTTTGTTTACTGGGCCATGTTCATGTTCTGTATTTGTATACACATCATCTTGGGACGAGCAACCATGAACTATGTGTCTGTATGTTGAGGCAGTTCTGAGATAATTTAGACCACAATCATCCAAGAAGGTTGTCATGTGTGTAGACTTTACCTTTGTTTACCACTGTTTACAACAATACTGCGTTCTGTCTTGTCTTCCTAGCCCCTTTCATGTACAGTATAAGCAGGAGGGGTAAATACGCCCGTATTTCCCCATTTATAAGCCGGGCCTCGAATATAAGCTGCCCCGTTTATAAGCCGGGTCAATACCCCATTTGAAATCAGTATAAGCCGGACCCCAAATATAAGCCTGGTCAATAAAGTAAACTCCAATGAAATGTCTTCAGAGGGGCACAATTTCACTTCTAATTGGAGTATTTTCACATGTCCAGGGATGAAAGTCGACTATGTCAAAAAAACTTGAAGATATAACATACCTCATAACTACATTATAGAACACTATGAATGCTTATCTATGGACACATATCTAGTGCTGTGCAGCAGGATTTGTCATGTCTATATTTTCCTGGACGTCGTCTCCTGCTGAGGAGAAGCATTTGTCATGTCCATGTGTTCATGGACGTTATCTCCTGCTGAGGAGAATGAGAAATCTGTCCATACACTCTCCATGCATAGCACCTTAGTTTCAGTGGCTAAGCCTCATGTGAAGAGTGTAAATGCATAGGACTATAGAGGATAGAGAGGGCTTCAAGCTTTCTCAAGTTAACTTGAAAAAAAACTTGACACTGAGATCAGTGTGGTGTAGCCTGTCTGTGTATGTGTAGGACCACCACTGGGGATGAACCAGTGATGATTCTGATGTCTTATTATAGGAGTACACACACAAAATAAGTTTGATTGTGTTTATATTGAATAAATACCAAATATATCCTAAGAGAGCCTACAGCTAAATATCCTGATTATATTTTTTGTGATTGAAAAAAAAAAATTGATTTCAGGGAAAAACTTGAAGACTTTCATCCCTGCATGTCTTTCACGTACATGATGCTAATGTACCACCCCTTAAGCTGAGTATAATTTAGAGAAAGATAACCTTTGAATGTGTGATGATATAAAAAATGTCCAAAAGAAATGTGTAAAGATGATGAATATATCTGAGAATTTTAGACAGACTACTAGAGTAGCTCTTTAAATCTAAAAATCAGAGTAGATGAAAATAATATAAGCCTGCCTCGAATATAAGCCTGCCCCGTTTATGAGCTGGGTCAATGCCCCATTTGAACAGAAGCCCGGGCTTATGAAGGGGGAAATACGGTATATCTATCTCTTTCCAGCCGGCTCCCCAGAATACAGCAGATTGAAGCCTCAGTACTTTTGGGAAAACTTTACCTCAGACCCAGCAGTATTAATATATGTGGTTATATTGAGGTTAATATGAGAAATGGTATTTGTGGTACATGTTTTTAAATGTTATGTTATTTCCTTTCATATGGTACCATAAATGATAATGGCAAGTCATTTCTGTTCAAATTATTTAGTGGGGGTGCTCAGGATAATGGTATTTGATACCAAAAGTGCCCTCCTCATAGTGCATTAATGTACTATCCGTTTTTTTTTTACTAGGTAGTGCATTAATGCACCAGCCAGCTGGAAAGAGATATATAAGGGTGGGACATTCATTTGCTACAGTACAGCACCTGTATCAGGCTACAAGTAAGGCCACTTAAAATTGATTATCAGCTTTGCGGACAGCGCCCGCACCTGTCTAAAAGGGCCGCATCAACGTTTTTTTTAGGTTATTCAATAAAAAAAAACAGTCAAAAAGGCGGCCCCTAAAAAAACAAAATAAAAATAAAATAATTTAAAAAAAACCCAAAAAAAACAACACAATTTAAGAGCAATACAAAATACACACTTTAAAATCGTCCCGTCGTATTCCCATGATTTGATTATCTATAAATACATGTTTAATTCAAAATCTATGCCAAATATTAAGCCCATGGCAAGAAAGTGACATCAATCAAAAAAAAAGAAGAAAAAGCAACCTCCCTCGCAGGCTGAAAAAAACTAATAAAAAAAAAGAAAAAAACCTCCCTCCCTCACCGATTTTTTCCAAAAAGTGTCCACAAAGCTGATAATCAATTTTAAGTGGCCTTAATGCAGTCTATACGAAAAGTCTTTCGCCTTGCAGGACATTCGGTCCTGCAGATTTGTCATTCTGCGGGCCCGGCTAAATGTTTGCAGGCCCGGATACCCAGAGGAAATGTTTGTATTGAGAAAAATTATTATAAAACTAGAATTTACATAGGAATTGATCATGAATAGAGGTTACTGGTATATTTAAATCATTTTGATAATTACAATTGTCTAATATTGGGTGACTTTCTACAAAATATCCAGGCTTTCTAGTTTACTCTCTAGAAGCCTTAATAATGATCCGATTTACAAGCCGTAAAAACTGGCATGTAGACAAGGATCATAGCCAGCCATTGGAGCCGGCAGACATAGACTTTCTGCCGGTCCAGCAGGCTTTTAGCCGGCTATAGCCGGTGTCCGGCAGGTTTTCGTATATACTGGCCTTAATGGACAACTGTATCACGCTTTATCCCACTCCATCCGCAGTTTGCATGGATTAGCACAATTAATCAAAGAGGAAGAGTGACTAACGTCACAGGGCGACTCAGGGTTCATGGGCAAGAGGGGCTAATTGGCACAGTCCCACCAAGTCCCACCAAGTCCCACCCCCAGGTCTCACCAAGTCCCACCCCAGGTCCCACACCAGGTTCCACCAAGTCCTACCAAGTCCCACCGCAATTCCAACCAAGTCCCACCTCAGGTCCCACCCCAAGTCCCAACCCAGGTCCCACAAAGTCCCACCCCAGGTCCCACCAAGTCCCACCCCCAGGTCTCACCAAGTCCCACCCCAGGTCCCACACCAGGTTCCACCAAGTCCTACCAAGGTCCCACCAAGTCCCACCGCAATTCCAACCAAGTCCCACCTCAGGTCCCACCCCAAGTCCCAACCCAGGTCCCACAAAGTCCCACCCCAGGTCCCACCAAGTCCCAACCCAGGTCCCAGCAAGTCCCACCCCAGGGCCGACCATGTCCCACCGCAATTCCCACCAAGTCCCACCCAGGTCGCACACCCCCACCCCGTCCCCGACCCCGTCCCAGACCCCGTCCTCGACCCCGTCCCCGTCCCCTGTCAGTTTAGAATTTACGCAACTTAGAATTAAGAGTATGCCTAAATACCACTGATCCGCATGCGGAGGGGGCGCTTATTAGTGGGAGGGTGCGTATTACATTGAATACAGTATAGTAAAAGTACCTATTATGTTGAATGCTGCATGCCCCCCCCCCTCTACAGGGCCCCAATTTCCTTTTCCAATATCATTCTAGCCCGTGTCGTTATGGGGGGGGGGGGGTAAGGGGGCATTTGGTAGCCAAACCAAATACTAGGTACAGTTACTGTTTTAAATTACAACTCCGTCAAAAAACAATTTGGTCAAAATTCAGTGGCGTAGGAAAAGGGGCGGGGCCAGGGGGGCCCGGCCCCCCCAACCATGAGGAGGGGGGCCTGAATATGTTTGGGCCCCCCCCCCCAAAGTTTGTCAAGACCTGTAATATAATACCCACAATTTTCAATCCTTAACTCTCCCGCATAGGGAAAAGTGGGGGGCAGAGGGGACCGGGCCCCTAAATCAGACCTAAAGGGGGCTCAAATATTACTTTTCCATACAATCTAATATAAGGATGTGTATGATGCATCATGCATAAAAACCGATACCTAGGTTGGTTGAAGTGGTAATTATCAGCTTTCTGAGCAGGCTATAGTGGCTTAGGTTTGTCCCTCTCTCCTCACTCAATGTCTATAGGAGTGATCATTGTTGGGAGGTAAGGGGTCTACCTCAATCATAATAACATAAGATAGAAAAATGTGTCCTCCCCAATGAAAGATGGATAAAAGAATGCCCCCCCCCTAGCAAATTTACATGCATAGCAGAGCATTGGGGAGTAAAATAGAGGGGGTGCCCGAATAATCAGCAGACAGAATGTATAAAGCCCCCCCCCACCCCTTTCCAAAGAATGACCTCTCCCTGTGACCAAGAAGGTGCCACAAGCAGGGTGATAGAGTTGTCCCGTTGTGCTATTTATGGATGATTGGGGATCAAACAAACGCAGTGCCCTGTTGTGGGTGCAGTCAGTAGGGTCAGTCCAGGTAAAATCAGCCAGTGGGGATCACTTCTAAACCATGGCAAAACTGATGCCTGATCATATTCAGTATAAATAAAAGAATATCAATCAAAGGTTACTGTAGACTGGGGTCACTTACCTCTACCACCTCCATTAACCGGAGACATGAGTTATCTACCTTTGGTAACCATTTTGGATATATGTATATAACTATCTAGTGTGATTTGATGATTATACACACACTGGGCTAAGGGAGTACCAGAAAATAGAAGGTGCTCTGTAGAGCATGTATGCATACCGAGTAAAGCTATGTTTTGATCCCCATACTGATCCTCAATTGGCACCAATCACCCATACATACATGTAGCACTGACTGCTCCCCATTGGCTGGTTTTACCTGGACTGACCCTGTTGACTGCTTCCAGCACAGGGCAGTGCGTTTTTTTATCCCCAATCACCCATAAATAGGACCGACTGGTTACCCTTTTTACTCAAGTGTGGTGCATGTGGCTCCAGAGGGGTAAAAGGCGACCTGGCGACCTGGGCCGTTTTCCAGGCGACTTTTTTCGACCTGGACCATTAATTTTTGCGACCTGCGACCTGTTAATTTCAAATGGCCATACTGAAATATAATATAAAAGTGACCTTCGACCTGGATATTTTTGCAAAAAGAGTGACTTTGCGACCTGTTGCCCTTAAAAGAGGCGACTTTGTGACCTCAGGGGGGGGACCCCTCTGCACCCCCGTGCATGGCCCACTATGCACATGGTACAGGTGCCACGGGTCTGGTAGTCAGAGCAGGCAGCTAGTGGAGTTAAAGTGCCAAATAGTATAGGCATAACAATGCAGTGACAGGCATGATAACATGCTTGAACGGGCAATCCATATATGCCCTTTTAAGTTACATTGTACTGGGGCAGGCCAAGGGGGAGGGGCAGAGGGAGGAGCACCTGGTCGTCACTGCAATGCCCTCTAGGGTTGTCCAGTGCGAATACATTGCTAGTTTGATATCTTGTGACACATGACACTATGGCCTATCGTTTTTCGGCAACATTGCTGGACCTTATGGATCAGGACAGCAAACTTGCAGCTATCCCAGCATGAGGACTGAAGGATGACCATAAACATTGAAGCTCTGACCGGTTGCCCTGTCTGACCGGGTGCCATCTCTGACCGGGTGCCATCTCTGACCGGCCTGTATAAAAACGGGTTATTTAGGGCAGATCCTAATAAAAATGGGCAACCAATTACTACTTTAAAGAGTTATAACATCCTTCAACCTTTTTAGCCAAATTCTATCTACATCTGCCCTAAATAAACCGTTTCCCGGTCAGAGATGGAACCCGGTCAGTGACGAAAACATTGGCCCAAGTTCGTGAGACACAGCCTTGAGCGTTCAAAGCAGTGGACAGCAAAACAACAATGACATTTTCAAAAGTATACTCACGATTTGTTGGCCGATTTGATCTTCGTCCAACACAACCGGTGATGAAAATTAAACCTAAAACAAAACAACAACAATATCATTAGCGAATTTACAGCGCATTTCCTCAACTCATAGGTGTTGAACTTTTAAAATGATTCTAGACATAGTGTTGAATTGATGAAATGATTCTAGACTTGTCAAGACATACATTGTAAATGTAGATGTATAAACAAAGCAAACATATTTTTATGAAAGGATAAAAAACACTCCACATCTAATTTCAGTGCTTGATATAAACCGTATTCAACATAATAAGCACCCCCCCCTAACAAGCGCCCCCTCCCTTTTAGGGTCATTTATTTTTAGGCTTGAACATCATTTCGGAGGCAATTAAACTCTTAAGTATGAAGGTGTCAGGACTGGAGGCCCCCCGGACATTTAGCCCCCTGATATTTGGCCACCTGATTTTTGGCCCCCCTGACAGTTGGCCCCCCCAGGACAAATGCCCCCCCCCCCGGATTTGGGGCCCCCAAAGAAATTTTTCCATAGCAGTACATGGTAGCTAAGATGTCGACATGGCGGCCAGTATTGATTGATTGATTGATTTGTTTAACGTCCAGACGTACATCAAGTACCTCACGGGACATCTCAAGTTGGCAAGGAGTCATCCACAAATAGTGGTAGTCTGCCTTGCAGTAGTAGGACAGGTATTTATATGCTGCTTGCCCAATACAGCAGTGGTGGGCAGGTTGACAGGTGGACTGGTGGACAGGTGGACTGGTGGACAGGTGGACAGGTGGACAGGTTGACAGTTGGACAGGTCAACAGGTGGACAGGTGGACTGGTGGGCAAGTTGACAGGTGGACTGGTGGACAGGTCGACATATCGACTGCTTAGGTGACGGGTCGACAGAGTTGACAGGTGGATTGGTCGACAGGTGGACAGGTGGACTGGTTGACAGGTCGACAGATGGAGTGGTCGACAGGTGAACAGGTGGACAGGTGGGTTAGTGGACAGGTCAACATATTGGTCGACATGTGTCAACAGCCTGGCCACCATGTCGCCTGCTCAGGCGACAGGTCGACAGAATGGCCGCCATGTCGACATCTTGGCCGCTATATCGACAGACTGGCCGTCATGTCGACATCTTGGCCGCCATCAGGTCGACATCTTGGCCGCCATCAGGTCGACATCTTGGCCGCCATCAGGTCGACATCTTGGCCGCCATCAGGTCGACATCTTGGCCGCCATCAGGTCGACAGATTGGCCGCCATCAGGTCGACAGATTGGCCGCCATCAGGTGGACAGATTATGGCCCTAGACCCCTAAATTCGACATGGCGACATGGGCATTTCTTAAATTCGACATGCGACATGAGGCCTAGTGACATGCGACATGAGGCTTAAAAAGATAGTGACATGGGACATAGACAGTTCTTAAAATCGACATGGGACATAAGCATTTTTAAGCGACATCGACATGCGACATGGCCATTTCTTAAAATCGACATGCGACATGGGGACCCCCCCCATCAAGGGCCCCCAGATTGGCCGCCATCAGATTGACTGTCATCATGTTGACATGGCGGGCATCATGTCGACTTTTTTTTTTATTATTAAAGTTTATTGATTGATCCACTGCAGTATTTGTGATAATAAATAAAGTCAATTGAGGCGGTCCTTTGTTGTTTGTTACTATACATGAAAGCCCCCGGACCCAAAGCAAGACTGGCGCCCGCCCCGTTGTGTAAGCTTATATATCACTCCGGGACGGGGCGCCCCCCTGCGGGACGGTGGCACACTACTCTCTCCCCGAGACTCCCCGCGACACCCCGCAGCGGAGCCAACCTCCACTACAGTACTTATGTCAACCTGGCGGCCCTAAGGGAGTGTTCATTTATTAATTACAGGGGAGGGTGGTGAGATTTCGCGCGGAGGGGCGAAATTATTTTACGCCCCCCCCCCTTGAGAGCGCGTGGAACGTTTCGGGCCCCCCCTTGCCGAAGGCGCCGACAATTTTTTTCGCCCTCCCCCCCTTTGAACTATGAACACGCGGGCTTTATTTGCTAAAAAGGTACTTAAATTTTTACGCCCCCCCTGTAAATAATAAATGAACACTCCCTAAAGCAGGGACTGCTTTACCCCTCTCTGGTTATCTCGTGGTCGAACACTGTTGTGAACTTTTAACCAGGACCAAATAAAAACGTATTAAAAAATTTAAGATATCTCCCTAAATGGGCCCTGGCCGCCCATATTTACCGGGCCATACTCATGGTAGGGTGTCTCATTCACTCAGCAGAGCGTGTCCCCAGCGCTACCACTGTGGGTATACACTGGCCATGGCACCTGCCTGTGCAGTAGGGCTGGCATCCCACCATGTTAGTCTATGCTATTTCCGGAGGTTACTATCAATCCCTCATCAAAATAAATATAGGATTACACTGCTCCAACGACGCGCCATGACACCGGGCGCCTAAAAACAACATGGGGGGATAATCCTAAAACATCCTAGTTAATTTAAATTGCATTGGGTAAAGAATGGAGCCATAGTGAGAGCTAAACGCCAGGAATCTTTGGAGCTACAGATTTCCACTACAACAGTGCTGACATTGGAGATATTACGGTGGCAAGATTGCTGGCACACAAACTCGAGCTAGGGCCAAGATGGCGCCCACCAAGGACGGGGACGAGGACTCGTTGGCGGACAAGATGAACATCATGCTGAAAGGTATGGAAGGTGTCCAGACAGGCCTACAGGATCTGAAAGAGATAAAGGAACTGATAGGATCCTTCAAGCAAACCCAGGAGGAAGTGGTCACTATAAAAGGTGATATTCAGAGATTGGACGTCAGGACGACCAACGTCGAGACAGCGGTTGGTGGCCATGCTTCCACGATCACCGGCCTTGAAAGTGCCGCTGAATCTTGGAGCCTGGACATCCAGCAACTTCGTTCTGAATTAAAGCAGAAAGACAACACCATGAAAGGTATGCAACTTCAGATCAATAAACTACTCAAGCTAGAAGATGTAATCCAGACGGTCAAGAGAGATCAGGAAGAGTTTGATGTCAGGGTACATGACGTCATTGACAGCCGTGTTGCCGAGAGGCTTGACAGGGAGGCTCGTAAAAAACACATTGTCATTGACATGCTGCCTGAATACAGGAATCAAGATCTACTGCAGGATGTTAAAGGGATGCTGGCGGCCATGGAGCTGCAGGTGTCAATAGATAATATTGATTGTGCATACCGTATAGGAAAGCCGGGGAGAGGCATTAGGCCTGTAGTGGTAGGCCTGGCGCAGCGAGCTCTGAGAGACGAGATCATGGCGCGCCGCCCTGTCCTGAAAAGCACTGCTAACTACAAAGACATTTGGATAAACCAAGATCTCACTGAGGAAATGAAGCAACACCAAATGGTCCTAAAGGCAGTAGCGGATCTAGCAATGGATGGAGGGGCAAGAGTTGCAGTCATGGGGGAAACCATCATGATTAATGAAGCACGGTACACAAAATCCAGCCTAGACCAGCTCCCCGACGAGTACTGTGTTCTCCGCGCCTTCACCAGGCACGTCCCTCAGGGTGTTGCATTTATGGGGAAGTTCTCCCCCCTATCTAATTGGTACCCGACTGAGTTCACCCTGGATGGCTTCACCTGGAACAGTGTAGAGCAATTCTACATGTGGCACAAGGCCACCATACATGACAAGCAGGACATTGCCCGCCTCATCACACATGAAGATAACCCAAAGATTATCAAGAAAATGGGGGATTCATTCCCTCATGACAAGAAGTGGAACATGAAAAGAAGCCTGGATCTTCTTGAAAGAGGAGCAACTGCAAAGTTCACCCAGGATGACTCAGCTTGGAGAGCCCTGGAAGCCACTGAGGACAAACCCATATTAGAAGCCACACGGGATAGGAGACACGCTATTGGACTGACAATCTTCTCAAAGACACTGAGAAATGGCACCGCCACATTCCCGGGGAAAAATGGTATGGGAAAGCTCCTAGAAAAAATCCGCACAAAATTGCGAGCAGAAAAAACAGAAGTCAGGAGGAAAGAAAGGGAGGCTGAACTCGCGGAGAGGAGGAAAAACACATCTCCGAAGCATATCAGTGAGGTAGAATTGGAGGCTGAAATGCAGTCGTACGAGGATGAGCTGCGGGAGAAAGAAAAGCAAAGTCTGATACAGCAGGCTGGACAGCAGCCTGAAACCCTACCCCAGGCCTAAAAAGTTGCGGAATGACCATAATCTGAGGCGGTAGCGGCACCTCTTCTTTTCCCCGAGCCACTTTTGTAATAGACTTAGCGGCGAAAAGGCCGCCTAGCTAATTGAGAGCACGTGTAGCAATTACCCCGGGGGACAACTCATTACGTCCACCCCCCAATTGAAATGACGTCGGCTGCTGCGTGAAATGCGCTCGGCCAATCACAGCGCCCCTCTCTTAGGGGGCGCGGTGGGCCCGACCAATGAGAGACGAGATAACAGCGGGGAGGCGCCTCCCGCCGCCGACCGCCCCTCACAAGGCTGCAGAGTGTCAGGCGGTGAACACCTCGCCGCTTTTTGCCAGCAAAACATTTATATCTCGCCCAACAGTATAAAGAACAATGGAGGCCGCTGCTATCGCCGAGTTGGACTTAACGCCCACCGCTATGGAAGTGAGAGTGTACACCGACAGAAGGGGCAGAGACTTTGAGATCGGTCTCAATACAGCACTGGATATGCAATATTATTATAAAGTTTACACCGATTCTAAAGCAACGGTTCTCGCCCTTACCAACAAGGCTGTGGAGGATTATAAAGTGAGTCCCTGTTATGCGGTTGTGATAATGGGCGGGCTGGCAGATCTTTGTACCTGGGAGGAGGAAGATGTCACCCACCCGGCCACGCAGGTTTTCCTACGAAACCACGATGAGGACTGGTTGGTGCAGAGATTCTCGAGGCAGCTTCTGAGGGCTGACTTCCACGTGTGGCAGCAATCCCCCTGTCTCAAGATTATCTTTTGCCCAATCATTGGTTTCAAGATAGAGAGGCCCTTCCCGCCGGTTGCAGCTAATTCTATAGATTATCAGAGTGTGCTCCAAAACGTAGTACAAGTAGTGAACGAGCGGATTACAATGGTAAATAGTAACAGAGGTGTCCCAACGCCCCACATGGAGAGGCCGGTACACAGGGAGATTGGCGACAAGATCTCCCACGTGTACCGACACCTTGAGAACACCATAGACCCAGGACCCACCTGTCTTATTCTATGGGCGGAGTATCTGATAGGGGCCATTTACAACCTGACAGAGGAGCCCCTCCCCCCACCGAAGTGGGACCCAGCCTACAATAAGAACTGAGCGGTACAAGACAACGAGAAAATAGACAATGTCACCTTCGCCTGCAGAGACTACCTCCAGGCCCTACCATGCAACATGTACAGATAGAGAAATCATGTTAAAATGAACTTTCCACATCTGAAGTGCAGAAGTTCACAACACTTCGCCATTAGAACAATGCACCGTACCCCCACCCCCTACATGGACCTGTAGTAAGTGGCATGCACCAGTAAAATTAGTCTCTCCAACTTAACCTAATTAAGATAGTATAAATAACCGCATGCTATAAGGACTAAGGAGTAAGGATTAAGGTTAAGAGACACAATAATCTATGTGGACAGTTGTAATTTGTAGATTAAGATGTAGATTGTACACAGTAGCTGACATGGCTGCTCATAGATTAAGAGCATATTATAGACCTAAGTGTAGTATTGTACTAAGATAAGGTGACACCTTCACTGGTTTGTTTGTCTTTCACAGAAGGTTAATAATTAGGACAAGTAAGTTAAGCTCGCCTGTTGTACCCACTTGATATTGTGTAGATGTACCGTACCTAAAACTGACTGATTGACTAGCTGATACGTTGATGCATTGATGATATGATGATGATGGTGGTGACAAAGGTGATGGTGATGACGATGATGATGATATTCTGATGAGTTATGAGTACGTTATGATGATATTCTGACGAGTTATGAGTACATTATGAGACACTGCATGTTAATTCCACTTACTTATAGATGCAAATTGAAACCTTCCCTGAGTAATTGACACCTGAGAGTCGGTATATGCTGCTGATACTTCTTATTACACACCTAATACCCTGAAAAATCCCTGTATACCACATGTGATTCTATATCACCTGCCTCATATCCCATGTCTCTTATATTACATAACCTTGTTCTCGTGGTTCCAAAGTCTAAGGTGGCATTATCATGTTCATAAAACAAAATAGACTGCTCCCTTCACCCCTAAAAGTGGAGGCTTAGAACTCATAACAACGCTAATGTATACCTGCAGTAGTAATAAGATATGTTTTTGCAGGTGAATGTCTGCTCTTTGAAAATGTAACACGTATTGAAATTTGAGATGCTTGTTCTCTAAGGTTATGATGTTGTTCTGATGTTGGGATTATCCCCCCTCCCCCCAACAACTAGAAGCACCTTACAGTGCATGGGCTTGTTGGGGGAAGCTGGGACTAAATGTTTATATGTTAGTGGTGGTATGAATGAATGTTTTGTGTCTAAACGTATGTGCGTGCTATTCTGGGTTCATGCATTTCTGATTGATCATGCAAAAGGGAGAAAAGAAGACATATTCCCCGGTGTACAGCAGGACCTAGCGTATGGTAGAAAGATAAATAGTGGCATTGCCCCTCCCCCTCCCTGATAGCAAGAGAGAGAAGGGCCTGCTAGTAGTGGGATGGAATATCCATAGTATTATAGGGAAGAAAGAAACAACTAAATTCTTCTGCTATGATAGGAAGCCGGATATACTCGCCCTGTCTGAAACTTGGTTGAAGCATGCTGACGACCTTGACGTGACATATGAGGCCACTGGATATGCCTTACATAGGCTAGACAGGCCAACCACAGTTGCGGGGGGGCTCTGTATGTATGTGAAGGAAGATATAGCCCACATGAGGCTGACGGGAGATGAGTTCAATGTAATGACGCCTGACTGCGAGCTTATGGGAATAAAATTAATTAGGAAGGGTTGCAAACCTGAATTCATCTTCAGCTTGTACAGGCCACCCAAAGGCTCGACTACTAATTTTGTAACCTGTTTAACAGCTGCCCTAGTTGAGGCTAAGGTGCAGTATAAATCATGTAGATTAACGGTAGTGGGGGACTTTAACTTGAACCTATCTGCCGAGGTGTTTTGTAGATCCCCGCTGGACTCTCTATGTAAAGCCTACAGTTTGTATCCCTATATAGATGAACCCACCCGCCCGCTATATCATGACGTTAATGTATTAGATCAGATACTGTCAGACTCACCTATAGTGGCGGACTCTGGTACTATTAAGGTGAACATCTCGGATCACGTCCCAGTGTATATAAGGATAAAAAAGGACAGAAACCCTAGTGAAAAAGAGGCTATTACAGGAAGGTCATACATAAAGTACGATATAGAGGCAGTAAGGGCTGAGCTACTCAAAACTGACTGGGAGAGCTTCATACAGGAGGTAAACCCAGAGGTTGCATGGGAAACCATGGAGCGCACTATTAGAGACATGGCAGACAAACTATATCCTGAAAAGACATTTAAAGTTAAAACTGATAGGCCCACATGGCTAACCAGAGAGATACTTGAGATATACAGAGATAGGGATTTAGCCCTATCAACTGCTATTAGATCAGGGTTAGAGGAGGATAAGGAGAGGGCTAGGAAATATAGAAATTTTGCCAATAGTACAACGCGAAAAGCCAAAAGCACTTATATTAAGGAGCAGCTGGAGCGGTACAAAAATGACCCGAAAAAATTCTGGCAGGTTGTGGCCCAAGTTCTCTCTAAACGGACCACCCGTAGATGGATTAATTTGATTAGTGAGGAGGGCGCCCAGGTGGAGCCGAGGGACACAGCTGAGATAGTGAATAAATTTTTTGCAAAAGTTGGCCAGAATTTATCAGAGGCCCTCCCCCAAGTGGACCCCCCGGGCCCCCTCCCAGGTGGAATGCCCCCTGACTCTTTCACTCTGGGAGTAATTCCCACTGAGGATATAGTAAAAGAAATATTAAAAATAGATCTGTTCAAATCGTCCGGAATACCCGGTATCTCGTCCAGGATACTGAAGGATGCCCTACTCATCCTAAGGATTCCCTTTTCACATATATTGAATTGTTCCATTGTGCATAGCTGCTTCCCTGAAAGATGGAAAAAAGCCACAGTTGTTCCAGTGCCTAAAGTAACTAATGCCACCTCCCCCTCCATGCTCAGGCCAATTTCCCTCCTCCCTATCCCGGGAAAGATACTAGAAAGGTTTGTCCACATGCAACTGTATAAATACTTGGAAAACAATAACCTACTGAGTAGTGACCAAAACGGCTTTAGAAAGTGCCGGTCAACCCTAGACACTGTCTTCCAGGTGATTGAAAAAGCCCATGAATCCAGGATAAGGGGAAACAAGATTGGTATGATTTTCCTCGATTTTGCCAAGGCGTTCGATTCGCTAAGCCACACAGTACTGTTGCAGAAATTGGTTGACGTTGGGTTGTGTTCTGATACGGTCCTATGGTTTAAGAGCTATCTGTCCCAGCGAAAGCAGCAGACAGTATGTAATAAGGTGTGGTCAGAGTACCAAGAGGTAACATATGGGATTCCCCAGGGCTCCATCCTGGGCCCCCTCCTCTTTATTATTTACGTAAATAATTTACCCCAAATTAGAACAAAATCAGTCTTGAAAATGTATGCTGACGACACAATACTGTGCTGTGAGGCCAAAAACTGGGAGTTGGTGAGGGCAGGGCTACAAGCCGATCTAGACCTTATTTCCCACTGGTGTAATCAGAACAGCCTGACTATAAACGTGTCCAAATCGAAATATATGTCTATATCGCAGACGGATATTGAAATGAATTTGACCATGAATAATGTAGCATTACAACCTGTGACGCAATACAAATATCTAGGAATTGAGATAGATCAAACTATGTCATTCACAGCGCAGACTAAAGCTATGTTCTCTGCCATAAGGTATAGACTGTGGTTGCTGATGCAGACGCGAATATATGTGGATTTGCCCACCTCCCTTAAGATAATGAAAGCCATGTTGATGCCATATTTCGATTACGGTTTGATATTCACTACCTGTGTTAAAGCTCCTATTATGAAGAAGTTCCAAGTGTTGTACAACGCCTGTATTAGAACCTGTTACAAAATAAGAGATGCAAGGGAGGTGCATGTTAAAGATCTCCATGTAAAAGCAAGTATGTTACCTGTTGACCTGCGGCGCATCTACCTCCAGCTCACCACTTGTTATAGATTAGTGTTCAATGGACTGTTAAATATTGCCCACAGTACGGGTACCAGGGCCACCCAGGCACCCATTATTGTGCAAACTAAGCCTAAACTGGTGAGCCTACTACATGGGCCAATTTATCAAGCGTATGCTAGGTGGAACGCCCTGGAGCCTGAGCTGAGGTGGATGGGTAAAGCTGAGTTTAAGAGTAAAATAAAGGAAAGACTGTTTGCCTTCTTCATGAGAGAATGGAGAGCTGACCAGCCAGAACTGTACTATGATGGGAGGAATATCCTACGGCTGGAGAGAGTAAACGGGACTGGGCAGACGATATAAAATAGACACTAGAATACAGTAAAAGTTATCTTTATATTAACTGTGCCTATTCATTGAGCCTATGCCAAGGCTGAAATTGAATAATTTTTTCTAGTGTTATACCGGGTACCTGTGCTACTGTAGAGAAAAGTAGCACGCTGTAATTCCCCGTATAGCCTGTTTAAATCGAGGCTGTCCCAAGGCCTAAATTGAAATTGAATAGTTTTTCAGTGATATACCGGGTACCAGTGCTACTGTAGAGAAAAGTAACACGCTGTAATTCCCGGTTGTATCTGCGTACCTGACCACGTCCCTACCTGCCACTGTATCAACACGACTCTGTAGATATCACCGAGTACCGGTACTCCTTATAGACAAAGAGTATTACGCTGTGACCCTCCGCTGTTATAGTTACTATTATTGTTAATATTCTTATTGCTAAACATCAGGGAGCAATGTGAGATATCCTAAGCGCTAAAAGTGTAATGTATAGCATAAAATGTAGCTGATACAGATGACCTGAATATCATGTATGCCTGTGATGTCTAAGTAGAACTGTTTATGTAATCATTTATTTCTATGTCAATTATGTCTCCATCCTTTCTTGTAGTATGATAGTGTGAGTATATGGACGGGAAATATTAAAGTAGAGCACTCCAGTGCCAATATAATAAAATACATATGCCAGTGGCACGCCTCAAAGAGGTCCTGTATATAGTTGGAGGCGACTGTTCTGCAATTGTGCTGCGCAATACATAAATCAAAATATGATATTAATTACGAACAAGACAATAATGTAAGATAAACCCTGTTAGAACCTTAAGCTAGATCATATCATAGCTAGCTCCCAGGAGAGTGAGGCAGGAAGAACAACCGAAAGGATGATAACTGTAAACTACTCTGGTTAAATAAAAACCCTTGAAACTTGAAACTTGACTTGACTTGATACATACAGGAGCATAGGCCAAAAAAAAAAAAAGTTGTGTTTCCGGTCACCCGACCCTACCTAGCAAAACAGGGCCGACCCTAATTTTTTTTTGGACATTTTGGGATTTTTTCTTTTTTTAATTAAAAAAAAAATCTGTTTTTATTCAATATATTCTCTTATTCTTATTTCAAAGGCACAAGGGCTAGGTATACCTCATAATTATTGAAGCGGAATCTACCAGTTTTTAAAGCTAATTCATATCATAATTAGTTCAAAAGTTATACAAGAATCTGGGTCTGGGTGCGAGTTATATGTCAGGTGCAGGATCTATGCTTGGATTTACAGTTCCGTAAATGTCTGCGTATACCCCACAATATTACAGGGCTCGACAAATGGTTCAGCACATGTGTGTCCATTGGGCACAGAGATAAAAATATGTTGTGTCCAGTCGATGGAATCTGCGCCCGACTGGGCCATGAAAATTTAGATAAAATACTTTCAGTGTCTCTTTAATGAAAGGATAATTTTCAGGGTCTTGTATTGCTATATTGACTGCCAGAACTTCCAGACTTCTAGAATCCTGATACAACCAGCTTTCCAACGGTGCACAACACTCATTATACTCATGGAAATATGGTGCAAAATGTACTCAGTTACAAGCAGCAAAACCGGGTGGAGCCAAAAGGTTATCTTTTTTCAAAACAGTGTGGAGATCTGATAGGTTGAACCTGTGGTTCGACGGACAAAGTATCCTGAACATGCGTGGATAAAATTGTATACACCCCCCCCCCCTAGTTACTGTTGTATAAGTTATGTTCAACGCGCATTGATGTGTAAACCAAAGATACAGTGTAGAGACTTCATATTCTAGTTAAGGTCATCAAATAGCGTAAATTCAGAGCGAGGTATTGTCTCTACACTAAAACCTCCCTAGAGGAGACATGCAAGAAGATCGATTGCAAAGTTGATGTACTCGCCTCTAGGAAAAAATAAAAATATATTGAACTTGAACTTGAAAAAAAGAAAAAAAAGTTGTGTCCACTGGGCACCGCTTTCAAATGTGTTTGTATCCAGTGGAAATTCTCTGTGTCACGGACACTGGACACAGCGATTTGTCGACCCCTGTACATGTATTATATTTTGGGGTGGCGCTTTTCTACAGGCCAGACCAAAAATAAAAAGTAATCAATATATTATGCGCACGGCCACCTTATTTTCGGAAATGGACATTTTTATATCAAAAAAGAAAAAGTCAATGGATTTCGGAGAATTTATTTTTATTTTTTAAATTTCCCGTCTTGGGATTCCCCCCATAAACCAATTAATTCTCTTGTCAGAGGCTGGGTAAAAATAAAATTTTCACTCGCTCCCCTTTAGACCGTTTTATTCTGATAACTTGGATTACGGATCCGCCGATTGGAATTTTGGCATATTGCACATTTTACCCCCTTCCGCTGGGATTTTTAGAATTTTAACCAAAAAAAAAAAGTACATTCTGACTATCAAACACCCAGAATTAGGCCTTCAAATTTGGGAATATTTCTCAATATGCCCTCATTTGATAGCCAAAAGAGGTCTTTTCCATGCTCTTTTTTTATTTTTTCCTTCCGCCCCCGGTAAATTTCAGTACTGAAGGGCAGCTTTTTTTTTTTCCTCCCGCCCCCCAAAGTATTTGCTCTGAGTGCCCGTAATCCAAGTTGTCAAAAAAAAGGTGGCCTTACCAGCTACAAAATCCATGGACGAAAAAAAAATCATTAAAAAAAACAATGATAAATTTATATTGCTTGCATCATTATTTCAAAAGTGAAATCCATTGTCCATTGACCAACTTTTTTTGGGTGTGGCTACACAGGGAGTGCGGCTTATACTAATTAGTTATAGGATTGGCCTAAAGTCGGGGTGCGGCTTATACACGAGTTAGGCTTATAGGCAAGATTTTACGGTACCACCTGGCATAGTTTAGCTTGCAATTCCCAGGCCCCATCAAAAAAAAAAAAAAAAAAAAAAAAAAAAAAAATCCGACCCTACCTACCTAGTTTTTTTCATGATGTTACCGGAAACACACCTTTTTTTTTTTTTGGCCATATCATAGATTAACCCCGCCCTTGCTACGATAAATAATTGAGAAATTATGGTAAAAATTAAGTTTTCAAGTGATAAAACGTATGTTTAATGCAATCTTTCAAAATCCGGGGACTAGACACATTTCAACACAAGTATACAAGAATAAAATGAGTGCATAAAATATAAATCATCTATGCAAGTTTCCCCCGGGATTAAAGCCTAGTGACAGTCAAAATAACTATGTTAATCCTCCATAGCAGTCAATGTATAACTATATCCATTGAACCACAATCGACATAATATTACTTTGGTAAAATAATCATGTACGTAACACAAAGACACATAGTTACATCAAACATTGAAATTTAGGTATTTTCCTCTCCCTGAGTCTGTGGCTGCACGCAGTAGCCTACTGTCCAGGCCCTCACTGTGCTTGAGTATGGGTGCCACCGGACTGGGGGGATATATATATTATAGACCAGCAGGGGTAAAATTATCAGGACTTTTCCAACTTTCAGTGGTTCCCCACACCTCTCGGTGAATAAATCACTGATATCTTTCTTGCATCGAATTAGAGCACAACTTCTGTATTGCACCTGCTATTTTGATACTCTGTAGGACAAATGCTTGTTTTTTGATGGAACACCCTACTGAGGCCACACTTAAAAAAAATTCTGTTTCCGGTGGAGCGGGTGGGCTAAAAAAAACTCACCCGCTAGGCCGCAAAATCTTTTCTTTTTTTTCAGAATTTCTTTTTTTTATGTTAGACATGTCTTTCCCACCCGGTACCTGGGCATTGCATATCTCTATATAGGGCCACACCAAAAAAAAAAGTTGGTCAAGGGATTTCGCGCACCTTATTTTCGGAAATGGAAATTTTTTTTTTTTTTGAAAAAAATATTGTCAATGGATTTCGCTCGCCTCATTTTTTTCAAAATTGAGATTTTTTTTTTTTTTTTCAAATTTTCTTCCAGTAATTCCCCCAGATCAACCAATAAATTTATATGTTAGGGGTCCACTAAGAACTTTTGTCGGAGGCTGGTTAAAAAAAAATAAAAAAAATTGTCGCTCTCTCCAGTTTTCCACCGACAAAATCGATTGACAAAAAAAAATTCTTTAAAAAAAAAAAAAAAATTTCGCTCGCTCGCACCATTTTTTGAAAAGTGAAATCCATTGACCAACTTTGTTTTTTGGTGTGGCCTAGGCTTGTGGTGGTACCACCCTAAATGCCTAGTCGGGCCTCGGAAAAATCAACGTCACACACCTTGGGTCTAATATTTGAAATACTTAAAATTCCCTGAGAGCTAAGCCAAATATACCATATTTTAGCTATTGAAATGGAGAAAATTACACAATAGGCCCAAAATAAAAAAGTCAGCCTAGATTTAGTATAAATCGCCATGGAAACCAGGACATTGATTTTGTGCCATGAGACCTAAGCAGTGTATGAATACTATATATGGCCGTTTCACCCCCATAACCCTCCACTGTTTACATGGTACCAATAAAATATTTAGCCTGGACTATAAACAAACACCTCCAGATTACTCTGATCCCAAATAAGCATACATTTAATACTTTTACCCCCACCCTGAGGTCCGAATTCCCAAAAATAATTAATTTTCTGAGGGACTATTTGGCCATTCTACCCGGAAGTGGCGGATTTAGGGTGGTACCACCTTAACAGTAAAAGTGATTTTTTGGTTGCCATGGTTACCAGATAATTCCTTCATAAATAGAAGCTATTTGATACCCTAAGTCATAAATAAACCCCAAAATATGCCTAATAACCCTACTTTCTTAGTAATTTGGGCTAAACTAGGCCATGGTCAGGCATGCAGCGACAAAAATCTGCTCAAAATGTCCGGGTTTCTGACACAATTTTTCAATCGGTCGTGGACAAAAATCGGGCCTGACTTTAATATGTCCAACATACCTCTAACTGCAGCAAATGACATCTATATTAAGCTTGCTAGGCCCACTAAGCTCTCAGGAAGTTAGGGAAACAACCAAAACCCATGAGAATGCCCAAAAATGGTCATTTTGGGGCCAAAATCGCTGTTTTGGGCCCAAAATAGGCCCTAAAGTAAGATAATATGTTGTTTGGTTGCCATGGCAACCCATAACAACCAATGGAATTGTCATATATTTGATGCTTAACCTGTTGCATGATACAATACCCCGACATTTGATACTAAAACTGCTATGTGGACTCTAAAAAATCCCATTTTTTGTCAAATTTTGTGAGGACGTGGAAATATTTTCCGGGCGCCATTGATGGCGATCGAAGCAGACGCCTGCTTTTGAGGTCAATTTTTTGAGAAAATTGGAACATTCCTTGGTCAAATCCATGAAAATATGTAATTTTAGATGTTTATATTCAAATATGAGCAGTGTACTGCACCAACAATTAACAATTGTTGACAGAAAAAGGGGGAAACGGGTTAAAATTTGAGCTTCTTTCGCCTACTTTTGTCAGAATTTCTCTACTGTTAAGGTGGTACCACCCTAAATGCCTAGTCGGGCCTCGGAAAAATCAACGTCACACACCTTGGGTCTAATATTTGAAATACTTAAAATTCCCTGAGAGCTAAGCCAAATATACCATATTTTAGCTATTGAAATGGAGAAAATTACACAATAGGCCCAAAATAAAAAAGTCAGCCTAGATTTAGTATAAATCGCCATGGAAACCAGGACATTGATTTTGTGCCATGAGACCTAAGCAGTGTATGAATACTATATATGGCCGTTTCACCCCCATAACCCTCCACTGTTTACATGGTACCAATAAAATATTTAGCCTGGACTATAAACAAACACCTCCAGATTACTCTGATCCCAAATAAGCATACATTTAATACTTTTACCCCCACCCTGAGGTCCGAATTCCCAAAAATAATTAATTTTCTGAGGGACTATTTGGCCATTCTACCCGGAAGTGGCGGATTTAGGGTGGTACCACCTTAACAGTAAAAGTGATTTTTTGGTTGCCATGGTTACCAGATAATTCCTTCATAAATAGAAGCTATTTGATACCCTAAGTCATAAATAAACCCCAAAATATGCCTAATAACCCTACTTTCTTAGTAATTTGGGCTAAACTAGGCCATGGTCAGGCATGCAGCGACAAAAATCTGCTCAAAATGTCCGGGTTTCTGACACAATTTTTCAATCGGTCGTGGACAAAAATCGGGCCTGACTTTAATATGTCCAACATACCTCTAACTGCAGCAAATGACATCTATATTAAGCTTGCTAGGCCCACTAAGCTCTCAGGAAGTTAGGGAAACAACCAAAACCCATGAGAATGCCCAAAAATGGTCATTTTGGGGCCAAAATCGCTGTTTTGGGCCCAAAATAGGCCCTAAAGTAAGATAATATGTTGTTTGGTTGCCATGGCAACCCATAACAACCAATGGAATTGTCATATATTTGATGCTTAACCTGTTGCATGATACAATACCCCGACATTTGATACTAAAACTGCTATGTGGACTCTAAAAAATCCCATTTTTTGTCAAATTTTGTGAGGACGTGGAAATATTTTCCGGGCGCCATTGATGGCGATCGAAGCAGACGCCTGCTTTTGAGGTCAATTTTTTGAGAAAATTGGAACATTCCTTGGTCAAATCCATGAAAATATGTAATTTTAGATGTTTATATTCAAATATGAGCAGTGTACTGCACCAACAATTAACAATTGTTGACAGAAAAAGGGGGAAACGGGTTAAAATTTGAGCTTCTTTCGCCTACTTTTGTCAGAATTTCTCTACTGTTAAGGTGGTACCACCCTAAATGCCTAGTCGGGCCTCGGAAAAATCAACGTCACACACCTTGGGTCTAATATTTGAAATACTTAAAATTCCCTGAGAGCTAAGCCAAATATACCATATTTTAGCTATTGAAATGGAGAAAATTACACAATAGGCCCAAAATAAAAAAGTCAGCCTAGATTTAGTATAAATCGCCATGGAAACCAGGACATTGATTTTGTGCCATGAGACCTAAGCAGTGTATGAATACTATATATGGCCGTTTCACCCCCATAACCCTCCACTGTTTACATGGTACCAATAAAATATTTAGCCTGGACTATAAACAAACACCTCCAGATTACTCTGATCCCAAATAAGCATACATTTAATACTTTTACCCCCACCCTGAGGTCCGAATTCCCAAAAATAATTAATTTTCTGAGGGACTATTTGGCCATTCTACCCGGAAGTGGCGGATTTAGGGTGGTACCACCTTAACAGTAAAAGTGATTTTTTGGTTGCCATGGTTACCAGATAATTCCTTCATAAATAGAAGCTATTTGATACCCTAAGTCATAAATAAACCCCAAAATATGCCTAATAACCCTACTTTCTTAGTAATTTGGGCTAAACTAGGCCATGGTCAGGCATGCAGCGACAAAAATCTGCTCAAAATGTCCGGGTTTCTGACACAATTTTTCAATCGGTCGTGGACAAAAATCGGGCCTGACTTTAATATGTCCAACATACCTCTAACTGCAGCAAATGACATCTATATTAAGCTTGCTAGGCCCACTAAGCTCTCAGGAAGTTAGGGAAACAACCAAAACCCATGAGAATGCCCAAAAATGGTCATTTTGGGGCCAAAATCGCTGTTTTGGGCCCAAAATAGGCCCTAAAGTAAGATAATATGTTGTTTGGTTGCCATGGCAACCCATAACAACCAATGGAATTGTCATATATTTGATGCTTAACCTGTTGCATGATACAATACCCCGACATTTGATACTAAAACTGCTATGTGGACTCTAAAAAATCCCATTTTTTGTCAAATTTTGTGAGGACGTGGAAATATTTTCCGGGCGCCATTGATGGCGATCGAAGCAGACGCCTGCTTTTGAGGTCAATTTTTTGAGAAAATTGGAACATTCCTTGGTCAAATCCATGAAAATATGTAATTTTAGATGTTTATATTCAAATATGAGCAGTGTACTGCACCAACAATTAACAATTGTTGACAGAAAAAGGGGGAAACGGGTTAAAATTTGAGCTTCTTTCGCCTACTTTTGTCAGAATTTCTCTACTGTTAAGGTGGTACCACCCTAAATGCCTAGTCGGGCCTCGGAAAAATCAACGTCACACACCTTGGGTCTAATATTTGAAATACTTAAAATTCCCTGAGAGCTAAGCCAAATATACCATATTTTAGCTATTGAAATGGAGAAAATTACACAATAGGCCCAAAATAAAAAAGTCAGCCTAGATTTAGTATAAATCGCCATGGAAACCAGGACATTGATTTTGTGCCATGAGACCTAAGCAGTGTATGAATACTATATATGGCCGTTTCACCCCCATAACCCTCCACTGTTTACATGGTACCAATAAAATATTTAGCCTGGACTATAAACAAACACCTCCAGATTACTCTGATCCCAAATAAGCATACATTTAATACTTTTACCCCCACCCTGAGGTCCGAATTCCCAAAAATAATTAATTTTCTGAGGGACTATTTGGCCATTCTACCCGGAAGTGGCGGATTTAGGGTGGTACCACCTTAACAGTAAAAGTGATTTTTTGGTTGCCATGGTTACCAGATAATTCCTTCATAAATAGAAGCTATTTGATACCCTAAGTCATAAATAAACCCCAAAATATGCCTAATAACCCTACTTTCTTAGTAATTTGGGCTAAACTAGGCCATGGTCAGGCATGCAGC
Organism: Harmothoe impar; assembly: GCA_947462335.1. NCBI lineage: Eukaryota > Metazoa > Annelida > Polychaeta > Phyllodocida > Polynoidae > Harmothoe > Harmothoe impar. The sequence goes on along the minus strand of OX381721.1, from coordinate 13,562,497 downwards.
GACAAAAATCTGCTCAAAATGTCCGGGTTTCTGACACAATTTTTCAATCGGTCGTGGACAAAAATCGGGCCTGACTTTAATATGTCCAACATACCTCTAACTGCAGCAAATGACATCTATATTAAGCTTGCTAGGCCCACTAAGCTCTCAGGAAGTTAGGGAAACAACCAAAACCCATGAGAATGCCCAAAAATGGTCATTTTGGGGCCAAAATCGCTGTTTTGGGCCCAAAATAGGCCCTAAAGTAAGATAATATGTTGTTTGGTTGCCATGGCAACCCATAACAACCAATGGAATTGTCATATATTTGATGCTTAACCTGTTGCATGATACAATACCCCGACATTTGATACTAAAACTGCTATGTGGACTCTAAAAAATCCCATTTTTTGTCAAATTTTGTGAGGACGTGGAAATATTTTCCGGGCGCCATTGATGGCGATCGAAGCAGACGCCTGCTTTTGAGGTCAATTTTTTGAGAAAATTGGAACATTCCTTGGTCAAATCCATGAAAATATGTAATTTTAGATGTTTATATTCAAATATGAGCAGTGTACTGCACCAACAATTAACAATTGTTGACAGAAAAAGGGGGAAACGGGTTAAAATTTGAGCTTCTTTCGCCTACTTTTGTCAGAATTTCTCTACTGTTAACAGTAAAAGTGATTTTTTGGTTGCCATGGTTACCAGATAATTCCTTCATAAATAGAAGCTATTTGATACCCTAAGTCATAAATAAACCCCAAAATATGCCTAATAACCCTACTTTCTTAGTAATTTGGGCTAAACTAGGCCATGGTCAGGCATGCAGCGACAAAAATCTGCTCAAAATGTCCGGGTTTCTGACACAATTTTTCAATCGGTCGTGGACAAAAATCGGGCCTGACTTTAATATGTCCAACATACCTCTAACTGCAGCAAATGACATCTATATTAAGCTTGCTAGGCCCACTAAGCTCTCAGGAAGTTAGGGAAACAACCAAAACCCATGAGAATGCCCAAAAATGGTCATTTTGGGGCCAAAATCGCTGTTTTGGGCCCAAAATAGGCCCTAAAGTAAGATAATATGTTGTTTGGTTGCCATGGCAACCCATAACAACCAATGGAATTGTCATATATTTGATGCTTAACCTGTTGCATGATACAATACCCCGACATTTGATACTAAAACTGCTATGTGGACTCTAAAAAATCCCATTTTTTGTCAAATTTTGTGAGGACGTGGAAATATTTTCCGGGCGCCATTGATGGCGATCGAAGCAGACGCCTGCTTTTGAGGTCAATTTTTTGAGAAAATTGGAACATTCCTTGGTCAAATCCATGAAAATATGTAATTTTAGATGTTTATATTCAAATATGAGCAGTGTACTGCACCAACAATTAACAATTGTTGACAGAAAAAGGGGGAAACGGGTTAAAATTTGAGCTTCTTTCGCCTACTTTTGTCAGAATTTCTCTACTGTTAACAGTAAAAGTGATTTTTTGGTTGCCATGGTTACCAGATAATTCCTTCATAAATAGAAGCTATTTGATACCCTAAGTCATAAATAAACCCCAAAATATGCCTAATAACCCTACTTTCTTAGTAATTTGGGCTAAACTAGGCCATGGTCAGGCATGCAGCGACAAAAATCTGCTCAAAATGTCCGGGTTTCTGACACAATTTTTCAATCGGTCGTGGACAAAAATCGGGCCTGACTTTAATATGTCCAACATACCTCTAACTGCAGCAAATGACATCTATATTAAGCTTGCTAGGCCCACTAAGCTCTCAGGAAGTTAGGGAAACAACCAAAACCCATGAGAATGCCCAAAAATGGTCATTTTGGGGCCAAAATCGCTGTTTTGGGCCCAAAATAGGCCCTAAAGTAAGATAATATGTTGTTTGGTTGCCATGGCAACCCATAACAACCAATGGAATTGTCATATATTTGATGCTTAACCTGTTGCATGATACAATACCCCGACATTTGATACTAAAACTGCTATGTGGACTCTAAAAAATCCCATTTTTTGTCAAATTTTGTGAGGACGTGGAAATATTTTCCGGGCGCCATTGATGGCGATCGAAGCAGACGCCTGCTTTTGAGGTCAATTTTTTGAGAAAATTGGAACATTCCTTGGTCAAATCCATGAAAATATGTAATTTTAGATGTTTATATTCAAATATGAGCAGTGTACTGCACCAACAATTAACAATTGTTGACAGAAAAAGGGGGAAACGGGTTAAAATTTGAGCTTCTTTCGCCTACTTTTGTCAGAATTTCTCTACTGTTAACAGTAAAAGTGATTTTTTGGTTGCCATGGTTACCAGATAATTCCTTCATAAATAGAAGCTATTTGATACCCTAAGTCATAAATAAACCCCAAAATATGCCTAATAACCCTACTTTCTTAGTAATTTGGGCTAAACTAGGCCATGGTCAGGCATGCAGCGACAAAAATCTGCTCAAAATGTCCGGGTTTCTGACACAATTTTTCAATCGGTCGTGGACAAAAATCGGGCCTGACTTTAATATGTCCAACATACCTCTAACTGCAGCAAATGACATCTATATTAAGCTTGCTAGGCCCACTAAGCTCTCAGGAAGTTAGGGAAACAACCAAAACCCATGAGAATGCCCAAAAATGGTCATTTTGGGGCCAAAATCGCTGTTTTGGGCCCAAAATAGGCCCTAAAGTAAGATAATATGTTGTTTGGTTGCCATGGCAACCCATAACAACCAATGGAATTGTCATATATTTGATGCTTAACCTGTTGCATGATACAATACCCCGACATTTGATACTAAAACTGCTATGTGGACTCTAAAAAATCCCATTTTTTGTCAAATTTTGTGAGGACGTGGAAATATTTTCCGGGCGCCATTGATGGCGATCGAAGCAGACGCCTGCTTTTGAGGTCAATTTTTTGAGAAAATTGGAACATTCCTTGGTCAAATCCATGAAAATATGTAATTTTAGATGTTTATATTCAAATATGAGCAGTGTACTGCACCAACAATTAACAATTGTTGACAGAAAAAGGGGGAAACGGGTTAAAATTTGAGCTTCTTTCGCCTACTTTTGTCAGAATTTCTCTACTGGTAACAGTAAAAGTGATTTTTTGGTTGCCATGGTTACCAGATAATTCCTTCATAAATAGAAGCTATTTGATACCCTAAGTCATAAATAAACCCCAAAATATGCCTAATAACCCTACTTTCTTAGTAATTTGGGCTAAACTAGGCCATGGTCAGGCATGCAGCGACAAAAATCTGCTCAAAATGTCCGGGTTTCTGACACAATTTTTCAATCGGTCGTGGACAAAAATCGGGCCTGACTTTAATATGTCCAACATACCTCTAACTGCAGCAAATGACATCTATATTAAGCTTGCTAGGCCCACTAAGCTCTCAGGAAGTTAGGGAAACAACCAAAACCCATGAGAATGCCCAAAAATGGTCATTTTGGGGCCAAAATCGCTGTTTTGGGCCCAAAATAGGCCCTAAAGTAAGATAATATGTTGTTTGGTTGCCATGGCAACCCATAACAACCAATGGAATTGTCATATATTTGATGCTTAACCTGTTGCATGATACAATACCCCGACATTTGATACTAAAACTGCTATGTGGACTCTAAAAAATCCCATTTTTTGTCAAATTTTGTGAGGACGTGGAAATATTTTCCGGGCGCCATTGATGGCGATCGAAGCAGACGCCTGCTTTTGAGGTCAATTTTTTGAGAAAATTGGAACATTCCTTGGTCAAATCCATGAAAATATGTAATTTTAGATGTTTATATTCAAATATGAGCAGTGTACTGCACCAACAATTAACAATTGTTGACAGAAAAAGGGGGAAACGGGTTAAAATTTGAGCTTCTTTCGCCTACTTTTGTCAGAATTTCTCTACTGTTAACAGTAAAAGTGATTTTTTGGTTGCCATGGTTACCAGATAATTCCTTCATAAATAGAAGCTATTTGATACCCTAAGTCATAAATAAACCCCAAAATATGCCTAATAACCCTACTTTCTTAGTAATTTGGGCTAAACTAGGCCATGGTCAGGCATGCAGCGACAAAAATCTGCTCAAAATGTCCGGGTTTCTGACACAATTTTTCAATCGGTCGTGGACAAAAATCGGGCCTGACTTTAATATGTCCAACATACCTCTAACTGCAGCAAATGACATCTATATTAAGCTTGCTAGGCCCACTAAGCTCTCAGGAAGTTAGGGAAACAACCAAAACCCATGAGAATGCCCAAAAATGGTCATTTTGGGGCCAAAATCGCTGTTTTGGGCCCAAAATAGGCCCTAAAGTAAGATAATATGTTGTTTGGTTGCCATGGCAACCCATAACAACCAATGGAATTGTCATATATTTGATGCTTAACCTGTTGCATGATACAATACCCCGACATTTGATACTAAAACTGCTATGTGGACTCTAAAAAATCCCATTTTTTGTCAAATTTTGTGAGGACGTGGAAATATTTTCCGGGCGCCATTGATGGCGATCGAAGCAGACGCCTGCTTTTGAGGTCAATTTTTTGAGAAAATTGGAACATTCCTTGGTCAAATCCATGAAAATATGTAATTTTAGATGTTTATATTCAAATATGAGCAGTGTACTGCACCAACAATTAACAATTGTTGACAGAAAAAGGGGGAAACGGGTTAAAATTTGAGCTTCTTTCGCCTACTTTTGTCAGAATTTCTCTACTGTTAAGGTGGTACCACCCTAAATGCCTAGTCGGGCCTCGGAAAAATCAACGTCACACACCTTGGGTCTAATATTTGAAATACTTAAAATTCCCTGAGAGCTAAGCCAAATATACCATATTTTAGCTATTGAAATGGAGAAAATTACACAATAGGCCCAAAATAAAAAAGTCAGCCTAGATTTAGTATAAATCGCCATGGAAACCAGGACATTGATTTTGTGCCATGAGACCTAAGCAGTGTATGAATACTATATATGGCCGTTTCACCCCCATAACCCTCCACTGTTTACATGGTACCAATAAAATATTTAGCCTGGACTATAAACAAACACCTCCAGATTACTCTGATCCCAAATAAGCATACATTTAATACTTTTACCCCCACCCTGAGGTCCGAATTCCCAAAAATAATTAATTTTCTGAGGGACTATTTGGCCATTCTACCCGGAAGTGGCGGATTTAGGGTGGTACCACCTTAACAGTAAAAGTGATTTTTTGGTTGCCATGGTTACCAGATAATTCCTTCATAAATAGAAGCTATTTGATACCCTAAGTCATAAATAAACCCCAAAATATGCCTAATAACCCTACTTTCTTAGTAATTTGGGCTAAACTAGGCCATGGTCAGGCATGCAGCGACAAAAATCTGCTCAAAATGTCCGGGTTTCTGACACAATTTTTCAATCGGTCGTGGACAAAAATCGGGCCTGACTTTAATATGTCCAACATACCTCTAACTGCAGCAAATGACATCTATATTAAGCTTGCTAGGCCCACTAAGCTCTCAGGAAGTTAGGGAAACAACCAAAACCCATGAGAATGCCCAAAAATGGTCATTTTGGGGCCAAAATCGCTGTTTTGGGCCCAAAATAGGCCCTAAAGTAAGATAATATGTTGTTTGGTTGCCATGGCAACCCATAACAACCAATGGAATTGTCATATATTTGATGCTTAACCTGTTGCATGATACAATACCCCGACATTTGATACTAAAACTGCTATGTGGACTCTAAAAAATCCCATTTTTTGTCAAATTTTGTGAGGACGTGGAAATATTTTCCGGGCGCCATTGATGGCGATCGAAGCAGACGCCTGCTTTTGAGGTCAATTTTTTGAGAAAATTGGAACATTCCTTGGTCAAATCCATGAAAATATGTAATTTTAGATGTTTATATTCAAATATGAGCAGTGTACTGCACCAACAATTAACAATTGTTGACAGAAAAAGGGGGAAACGGGTTAAAATTTGAGCTTCTTTCGCCTACTTTTGTCAGAATTTCTCTACTGTTAAGGTGGTACCACCCTAAATGCCTAGTCGGGCCTCGGAAAAATCAACGTCACACACCTTGGGTCTAATATTTGAAATACTTAAAATTCCCTGAGAGCTAAGCCAAATATACCATATTTTAGCTATTGAAATGGAGAAAATTACACAATAGGCCCAAAATAAAAAAGTCAGCCTAGATTTAGTATAAATCGCCATGGAAACCAGGACATTGATTTTGTGCCATGAGACCTAAGCAGTGTATGAATACTATATATGGCCGTTTCACCCCCATAACCCTCCACTGTTTACATGGTACCAATAAAATATTTAGCCTGGACTATAAACAAACACCTCCAGATTACTCTGATCCCAAATAAGCATACATTTAATACTTTTACCCCCACCCTGAGGTCCGAATTCCCAAAAATAATTAATTTTCTGAGGGACTATTTGGCCATTCTACCCGGAAGTGGCGGATTTAGGGTGGTACCACCTTAACAGTAAAAGTGATTTTTTGGTTGCCATGGTTACCAGATAATTCCTTCATAAATAGAAGCTATTTGATACCCTAAGTCATAAATAAACCCCAAAATATGCCTAATAACCCTACTTTCTTAGTAATTTGGGCTAAACTAGGCCATGGTCAGGCATGCAGCGACAAAAATCTGCTCAAAATGTCCGGGTTTCTGACACAATTTTTCAATCGGTCGTGGACAAAAATCGGGCCTGACTTTAATATGTCCAACATACCTCTAACTGCAGCAAATGACATCTATATTAAGCTTGCTAGGCCCACTAAGCTCTCAGGAAGTTAGGGAAACAACCAAAACCCATGAGAATGCCCAAAAATGGTCATTTTGGGGCCAAAATCGCTGTTTTGGGCCCAAAATAGGCCCTAAAGTAAGATAATATGTTGTTTGGTTGCCATGGCAACCCATAACAACCAATGGAATTGTCATATATTTGATGCTTAACCTGTTGCATGATACAATACCCCGACATTTGATACTAAAACTGCTATGTGGACTCTAAAAAATCCCATTTTTTGTCAAATTTTGTGAGGACGTGGAAATATTTTCCGGGCGCCATTGATGGCGATCGAAGCAGACGCCTGCTTTTGAGGTCAATTTTTTGAGAAAATTGGAACATTCCTTGGTCAAATCCATGAAAATATGTAATTTTAGATGTTTATATTCAAATATGAGCAGTGTACTGCACCAACAATTAACAATTGTTGACAGAAAAAGGGGGAAACGGGTTAAAATTTGAGCTTCTTTCGCCTACTTTTGTCAGAATTTCTCTACTGTTAAGGTGGTACCACCCTAAATGCCTAGTCGGGCCTCGGAAAAATCAACGTCACACACCTTGGGTCTAATATTTGAAATACTTAAAATTCCCTGAGAGCTAAGCCAAATATACCATATTTTAGCTATTGAAATGGAGAAAATTACACAATAGGCCCAAAATAAAAAAGTCAGCCTAGATTTAGTATAAATCGCCATGGAAACCAGGACATTGATTTTGTGCCATGAGACCTAAGCAGTGTATGAATACTATATATGGCCGTTTCACCCCCATAACCCTCCACTGTTTACATGGTACCAATAAAATATTTAGCCTGGACTATAAACAAACACCTCCAGATTACTCTGATCCCAAATAAGCATACATTTAATACTTTTACCCCCACCCTGAGGTCCGAATTCCCAAAAATAATTAATTTTCTGAGGGACTATTTGGCCATTCTACCCGGAAGTGGCGGATTTAGGGTGGTACCACCTTAACAGTAAAAGTGATTTTTTGGTTGCCATGGTTACCAGATAATTCCTTCATAAATAGAAGCTATTTGATACCCTAAGTCATAAATAAACCCCAAAATATGCCTAATAACCCTACTTTCTTAGTAATTTGGGCTAAACTAGGCCATGGTCAGGCATGCAGCGACAAAAATCTGCTCAAAATGTCCGGGTTTCTGACACAATTTTTCAATCGGTCGTGGACAAAAATCGGGCCTGACTTTAATATGTCCAACATACCTCTAACTGCAGCAAATGACATCTATATTAAGCTTGCTAGGCCCACTAAGCTCTCAGGAAGTTAGGGAAACAACCAAAACCCATGAGAATGCCCAAAAATGGTCATTTTGGGGCCAAAATCGCTGTTTTGGGCCCAAAATAGGCCCTAAAGTAAGATAATATGTTGTTTGGTTGCCATGGCAACCCATAACAACCAATGGAATTGTCATATATTTGATGCTTAACCTGTTGCATGATACAATACCCCGACATTTGATACTAAAACTGCTATGTGGACTCTAAAAAATCCCATTTTTTGTCAAATTTTGTGAGGACGTGGAAATATTTTCCGGGCGCCATTGATGGCGATCGAAGCAGACGCCTGCTTTTGAGGTCAATTTTTTGAGAAAATTGGAACATTCCTTGGTCAAATCCATGAAAATATGTAATTTTAGATGTTTATATTCAAATATGAGCAGTGTACTGCACCAACAATTAACAATTGTTGACAGAAAAAGGGGGAAACGGGTTAAAATTTGAGCTTCTTTCGCCTACTTTTGTCAGAATTTCTCTACTGTTAAGGTGGTACCACCCTAAATGCCTAGTCGGGCCTCGGAAAAATCAACGTCACACACCTTGGGTCTAATATTTGAAATACTTAAAATTCCCTGAGAGCTAAGCCAAATATACCATATTTTAGCTATTGAAATGGAGAAAATTACACAATAGGCCCAAAATAAAAAAGTCAGCCTAGATTTAGTATAAATCGCCATGGAAACCAGGACATTGATTTTGTGCCATGAGACCTAAGCAGTGTATGAATACTATATATGGCCGTTTCACCCCCATAACCCTCCACTGTTTACATGGTACCAATAAAATATTTAGCCTGGACTATAAACAAACACCTCCAGATTACTCTGATCCCAAATAAGCATACATTTAATACTTTTACCCCCACCCTGAGGTCCGAATTCCCAAAAATAATTAATTTTCTGAGGGACTATTTGGCCATTCTACCCGGAAGTGGCGGATTTAGGGTGGTACCACCTTAACAGTAAAAGTGATTTTTTGGTTGCCATGGTTACCAGATAATTCCTTCATAAATAGAAGCTATTTGATACCCTAAGTCATAAATAAACCCCAAAATATGCCTAATAACCCTACTTTCTTAGTAATTTGGGCTAAACTAGGCCATGGTCAGGCATGCAGCGACAAAAATCTGCTCAAAATGTCCGGGTTTCTGACACAATTTTTCAATCGGTCGTGGACAAAAATCGGGCCTGACTTTAATATGTCCAACATACCTCTAACTGCAGCAAATGACATCTATATTAAGCTTGCTAGGCCCACTAAGCTCTCAGGAAGTTAGGGAAACAACCAAAACCCATGAGAATGCCCAAAAATGGTCATTTTGGGGCCAAAATCGCTGTTTTGGGCCCAAAATAGGCCCTAAAGTAAGATAATATGTTGTTTGGTTGCCATGGCAACCCATAACAACCAATGGAATTGTCATATATTTGATGCTTAACCTGTTGCATGATACAATACCCCGACATTTGATACTAAAACTGCTATGTGGACTCTAAAAAATCCCATTTTTTGTCAAATTTTGTGAGGACGTGGAAATATTTTCCGGGCGCCATTGATGGCGATCGAAGCAGACGCCTGCTTTTGAGGTCAATTTTTTGAGAAAATTGGAACATTCCTTGGTCAAATCCATGAAAATATGTAATTTTAGATGTTTATATTCAAATATGAGCAGTGTACTGCACCAACAATTAACAATTGTTGACAGAAAAAGGGGGAAACGGGTTAAAATTTGAGCTTCTTTCGCCTACTTTTGTCAGAATTTCTCTACTGTTAAGGTGGTACCACCCTAAATGCCTAGTCGGGCCTCGGAAAAATCAACGTCACACACCTTGGGTCTAATATTTGAAATACTTAAAATTCCCTGAGAGCTAAGCCAAATATACCATATTTTAGCTATTGAAATGGAGAAAATTACACAATAGGCCCAAAATAAAAAAGTCAGCCTAGATTTAGTATAAATCGCCATGGAAACCAGGACATTGATTTTGTGCCATGAGACCTAAGCAGTGTATGAATACTATATATGGCCGTTTCACCCCCATAACCCTCCACTGTTTACATGGTACCAATAAAATATTTAGCCTGGACTATAAACAAACACCTCCAGATTACTCTGATCCCAAATAAGCATACATTTAATACTTTTACCCCCACCCTGAGGTCCGAATTCCCAAAAATAATTAATTTTCTGAGGGACTATTTGGCCATTCTACCCGGAAGTGGCGGATTTAGGGTGGTACCACCTTAACAGTAAAAGTGATTTTTTGGTTGCCATGGTTACCAGATAATTCCTTCATAAATAGAAGCTATTTGATACCCTAAGTCATAAATAAACCCCAAAATATGCCTAATAACCCTACTTTCTTAGTAATTTGGGCTAAACTAGGCCATGGTCAGGCATGCAGCGACAAAAATCTGCTCAAAATGTCCGGGTTTCTGACACAATTTTTCAATCGGTCGTGGACAAAAATCGGGCCTGACTTTAATATGTCCAACATACCTCTAACTGCAGCAAATGACATCTATATTAAGCTTGCTAGGCCCACTAAGCTCTCAGGAAGTTAGGGAAACAACCAAAACCCATGAGAATGCCCAAAAATGGTCATTTTGGGGCCAAAATCGCTGTTTTGGGCCCAAAATAGGCCCTAAAGTAAGATAATATGTTGTTTGGTTGCCATGGCAACCCATAACAACCAATGGAATTGTCATATATTTGATGCTTAACCTGTTGCATGATACAATACCCCGACATTTGATACTAAAACTGCTATGTGGACTCTAAAAAATCCCATTTTTTGTCAAATTTTGTGAGGACGTGGAAATATTTTCCGGGCGCCATTGATGGCGATCGAAGCAGACGCCTGCTTTTGAGGTCAATTTTTTGAGAAAATTGGAACATTCCTTGGTCAAATCCATGAAAATATGTAATTTTAGATGTTTATATTCAAATATGAGCAGTGTACTGCACCAACAATTAACAATTGTTGACAGAAAAAGGGGGAAACGGGTTAAAATTTGAGCTTCTTTCGCCTACTTTTGTCAGAATTTCTCTACTGTTAAGGTGGTACCACCCTAAATGCCTAGTCGGGCCTCGGAAAAATCAACGTCACACACCTTGGGTCTAATATTTGAAATACTTAAAATTCCCTGAGAGCTAAGCCAAATATACCATATTTTAGCTATTGAAATGGAGAAAATTACACAATAGGCCCAAAATAAAAAAGTCAGCCTAGATTTAGTATAAATCGCCATGGAAACCAGGACATTGATTTTGTGCCATGAGACCTAAGCAGTGTATGAATACTATATATGGCCGTTTCACCCCCATAACCCTCCACTGTTTACATGGTACCAATAAAATATTTAGCCTGGACTATAAACAAACACCTCCAGATTACTCTGATCCCAAATAAGCATACATTTAATACTTTTACCCCCACCCTGAGGTCCGAATTCCCAAAAATAATTAATTTTCTGAGGGACTATTTGGCCATTCTACCCGGAAGTGGCGGATTTAGGGTGGTACCACCTTAACAGTAAAAGTGATTTTTTGGTTGCCATGGTTACCAGATAATTCCTTCATAAATAGAAGCTATTTGATACCCTAAGTCATAAATAAACCCCAAAATATGCCTAATAACCCTACTTTCTTAGTAATTTGGGCTAAACTAGGCCATGGTCAGGCATGCAGCGACAAAAATCTGCTCAAAATGTCCGGGTTTCTGACACAATTTTTCAATCGGTCGTGGACAAAAATCGGGCCTGACTTTAATATGTCCAACATACCTCTAACTGCAGCAAATGACATCTATATTAAGCTTGCTAGGCCCACTAAGCTCTCAGGAAGTTAGGGAAACAACCAAAACCCATGAGAATGCCCAAAAATGGTCATTTTGGGGCCAAAATCGCTGTTTTGGGCCCAAAATAGGCCCTAAAGTAAGATAATATGTTGTTTGGTTGCCATGGCAACCCATAACAACCAATGGAATTGTCATATATTTGATGCTTAACCTGTTGCATGATACAATACCCCGACATTTGATACTAAAACTGCTATGTGGACTCTAAAAAATCCCATTTTTTGTCAAATTTTGTGAGGACGTGGAAATATTTTCCGGGCGCCATTGATGGCGATCGAAGCAGACGCCTGCTTTTGAGGTCAATTTTTTGAGAAAATTGGAACATTCCTTGGTCAAATCCATGAAAATATGTAATTTTAGATGTTTATATTCAAATATGAGCAGTGTACTGCACCAACAATTAACAATTGTTGACAGAAAAAGGGGGAAACGGGTTAAAATTTGAGCTTCTTTCGCCTACTTTTGTCAGAATTTCTCTACTGTTAAGGTGGTACCACCCTAAATGCCTAGTCGGGCCTCGGAAAAATCAACGTCACACACCTTGGGTCTAATATTTGAAATACTTAAAATTCCCTGAGAGCTAAGCCAAATATACCATATTTTAGCTATTGAAATGGAGAAAATTACACAATAGGCCCAAAATAAAAAAGTCAGCCTAGATTTAGTATAAATCGCCATGGAAACCAGGACATTGATTTTGTGCCATGAGACCTAAGCAGTGTATGAATACTATATATGGCCGTTTCACCCCCATAACCCTCCACTGTTTACATGGTACCAATAAAATATTTAGCCTGGACTATAAACAAACACCTCCAGATTACTCTGATCCCAAATAAGCATACATTTAATACTTTTACCCCCACCCTGAGGTCCGAATTCCCAAAAATAATTAATTTTCTGAGGGACTATTTGGCCATTCTACCCGGAAGTGGCGGATTTAGGGTGGTACCACCTTAATTAACAGTAAAAGTGATTTTTTGGTTGCCATGGTTACCAGATAATTCCTTCATAAATAGAAGCTATTTGATACCCTAAGTCATAAATAAACCCCAAAATATGCCTAATAACCCTACTTTCTTAGTAATTTGGGCTAAACTAGGCCATGGTCAGGCATGCAGCGACAAAAATCTGCTCAAAATGTCCGGGTTTCTGACACAATTTTTCAATCGGTCGTGGACAAAAATCGGGCCTGACTTTAATATGTCCAACATACCTCTAACTGCAGCAAATGACATCTATATTAAGCTTGCTAGGCCCACTAAGCTCTCAGGAAGTTAGGGAAACAACCAAAACCCATGAGAATGCCCAAAAATGGTCATTTTGGGGCCAAAATCGCTGTTTTGGGCCCAAAATAGGCCCTAAAGTAAGATAATATGTTGTTTGGTTGCCATGGCAACCCATAACAACCAATGGAATTGTCATATATTTGATGCTTAACCTGTTGCATGATACAATACCCCGACATTTGATACTAAAACTGCTATGTGGACTCTAAAAAATCCCATTTTTTGTCAAATTTTGTGAGGACGTGGAAATATTTTCCGGGCGCCATTGATGGCGATCGAAGCAGACGCCTGCTTTTGAGGTCAATTTTTTGAGAAAATTGGAACATTCCTTGGTCAAATCCATGAAAATATGTAATTTTAGATGTTTATATTCAAATATGAGCAGTGTACTGCACCAACAATTAACAATTGTTGACAGAAAAAGGGGGAAACGGGTTAAAATTTGAGCTTCTTTCGCCTACTTTTGTCAGAATTTCTCTACTGTTAAGGTGGTACCACCCTAAATGCCTAGTCGGGCCTCGGAAAAATCAACGTCACACACCTTGGGTCTAATATTTGAAATACTTAAAATTCCCTGAGAGCTAAGCCAAATATACCATATTTTAGCTATTGAAATGGAGAAAATTACACAATAGGCCCAAAATAAAAAAGTCAGCCTAGATTTAGTATAAATCGCCATGGAAACCAGGACATTGATTTTGTGCCATGAGACCTAAGCAGTGTATGAATACTATATATGGCCGTTTCACCCCCATAACCCTCCACTGTTTACATGGTACCAATAAAATATTTAGCCTGGACTATAAACAAACACCTCCAGATTACTCTGATCCCAAATAAGCATACATTTAATACTTTTACCCCCACCCTGAGGTCCGAATTCCCAAAAATAATTAATTTTCTGAGGGACTATTTGGCCATTCTACCCGGAAGTGGCGGATTTAGGGTGGTACCACCTTAACAGTAAAAGTGATTTTTTGGTTGCCATGGTTACCAGATAATTCCTTCATAAATAGAAGCTATTTGATACCCTAAGTCATAAATAAACCCCAAAATATGCCTAATAACCCTACTTTCTTAGTAATTTGGGCTAAACTAGGCCATGGTCAGGCATGCAGCGACAAAAATCTGCTCAAAATGTCCGGGTTTCTGACACAATTTTTCAATCGGTCGTGGACAAAAATCGGGCCTGACTTTAATATGTCCAACATACCTCTAACTGCAGCAAATGACATCTATATTAAGCTTGCTAGGCCCACTAAGCTCTCAGGAAGTTAGGGAAACAACCAAAACCCATGAGAATGCCCAAAAATGGTCATTTTGGGGCCAAAATCGCTGTTTTGGGCCCAAAATAGGCCCTAAAGTAAGATAATATGTTGTTTGGTTGCCATGGCAACCCATAACAACCAATGGAATTGTCATATATTTGATGCTTAACCTGTTGCATGATACAATACCCCGACATTTGATACTAAAACTGCTATGTGGACTCTAAAAAATCCCATTTTTTGTCAAATTTTGTGAGGACGTGGAAATATTTTCCGGGCGCCATTGATGGCGATCGAAGCAGACGCCTGCTTTTGAGGTCAATTTTTTGAGAAAATTGGAACATTCCTTGGTCAAATCCATGAAAATATGTAATTTTAGATGTTTATATTCAAATATGAGCAGTGTACTGCACCAACAATTAACAATTGTTGACAGAAAAAGGGGGAAACGGGTTAAAATTTGAGCTTCTTTCGCCTACTTTTGTCAGAATTTCTCTACTGTTAAGGTGGTACCACCCTAAATGCCTAGTCGGGCCTCGGAAAAATCAACGTCACACACCTTGGGTCTAATATTTGAAATACTTAAAATTCCCTGAGAGCTAAGCCAAATATACCATATTTTAGCTATTGAAATGGAGAAAATTACACAATAGGCCCAAAATAAAAAAGTCAGCCTAGATTTAGTATAAATCGCCATGGAAACCAGGACATTGATTTTGTGCCATGAGACCTAAGCAGTGTATGAATACTATATATGGCCGTTTCACCCCCATAACCCTCCACTGTTTACATGGTACCAATAAAATATTTAGCCTGGACTATAAACAAACACCTCCAGATTACTCTGATCCCAAATAAGCATACATTTAATACTTTTACCCCCACCCTGAGGTCCGAATTCCCAAAAATAATTAATTTTCTGAGGGACTATTTGGCCATTCTACCCGGAAGTGGCGGATTTAGGGTGGTACCACCTTAATTAACAGTAAAAGTGATTTTTTGGTTGCCATGGTTACCAGATAATTCCTTCATAAATAGAAGCTATTTGATACCCTAAGTCATAAATAAACCCCAAAATATGCCTAATAACCCTACTTTCTTAGTAATTTGGGCTAAACTAGGCCATGGTCAGGCATGCAGCGACAAAAATCTGCTCAAAATGTCCGGGTTTCTGACACAATTTTTCAATCGGTCGTGGACAAAAATCGGGCCTGACTTTAATATGTCCAACATACCTCTAACTGCAGCAAATGACATCTATATTAAGCTTGCTAGGCCCACTAAGCTCTCAGGAAGTTAGGGAAACAACCAAAACCCATGAGAATGCCCAAAAATGGTCATTTTGGGGCCAAAATCGCTGTTTTGGGCCCAAAATAGGCCCTAAAGTAAGATAATATGTTGTTTGGTTGCCATGGCAACCCATAACAACCAATGGAATTGTCATATATTTGATGCTTAACCTGTTGCATGATACAATACCCCGACATTTGATACTAAAACTGCTATGTGGACTCTAAAAAATCCCATTTTTTGTCAAATTTTGTGAGGACGTGGAAATATTTTCCGGGCGCCATTGATGGCGATCGAAGCAGACGCCTGCTTTTGAGGTCAATTTTTTGAGAAAATTGGAACATTCCTTGGTCAAATCCATGAAAATATGTAATTTTAGATGTTTATATTCAAATATGAGCAGTGTACTGCACCAACAATTAACAATTGTTGACAGAAAAAGGGGGAAACGGGTTAAAATTTGAGCTTCTTTCGCCTACTTTTGTCAGAATTTCTCTACTGTTAACAGTAAAAGTGATTTTTTGGTTGCCATGGTTACCAGATAATTCCTTCATAAATAGAAGCTATTTGATACCCTAAGTCATAAATAAACCCCAAAATATGCCTAATAACCCTACTTTCTTAGTAATTTGGGCTAAACTAGGCCATGGTCAGGCATGCAGCGACAAAAATCTGCTCAAAATGTCCGGGTTTCTGACACAATTTTTCAATCGGTCGTGGACAAAAATCGGGCCTGACTTTAATATGTCCAACATACCTCTAACTGCAGCAAATGACATCTATATTAAGCTTGCTAGGCCCACTAAGCTCTCAGGAAGTTAGGGAAACAACCAAAACCCATGAGAATGCCCAAAAATGGTCATTTTGGGGCCAAAATCGCTGTTTTGGGCCCAAAATAGGCCCTAAAGTAAGATAATATGTTGTTTGGTTGCCATGGCAACCCATAACAACCAATGGAATTGTCATATATTTGATGCTTAACCTGTTGCATGATACAATACCCCGACATTTGATACTAAAACTGCTATGTGGACTCTAAAAAATCCCATTTTTTGTCAAATTTTGTGAGGACGTGGAAATATTTTCCGGGCGCCATTGATGGCGATCGAAGCAGACGCCTGCTTTTGAGGTCAATTTTTTGAGAAAATTGGAACATTCCTTGGTCAAATCCATGAAAATATGTAATTTTAGATGTTTATATTCAAATATGAGCAGTGTACTGCACCAACAATTAACAATTGTTGACAGAAAAAGGGGGAAACGGGTTAAAATTTGAGCTTCTTTCGCCTACTTTTGTCAGAATTTCTCTACTGTTAAGGTGGTACCACCCTAAATGCCTAGTCGGGCCTCGGAAAAATCAACGTCACACACCTTGGGTCTAATATTTGAAATACTTAAAATTCCCTGAGAGCTAAGCCAAATATACCATATTTTAGCTATTGAAATGGAGAAAATTACACAATAGGCCCAAAATAAAAAAGTCAGCCTAGATTTAGTATAAATCGCCATGGAAACCAGGACATTGATTTTGTGCCATGAGACCTAAGCAGTGTATGAATACTATATATGGCCGTTTCACCCCCATAACCCTCCACTGTTTACATGGTACCAATAAAATATTTAGCCTGGACTATAAACAAACACCTCCAGATTACTCTGATCCCAAATAAGCATACATTTAATACTTTTACCCCCACCCTGAGGTCCGAATTCCCAAAAATAATTAATTTTCTGAGGGACTATTTGGCCATTCTACCCGGAAGTGGCGGATTTAGGGTGGTACCACCTTAACAGTAAAAGTGATTTTTTGGTTGCCATGGTTACCAGATAATTCCTTCATAAATAGAAGCTATTTGATACCCTAAGTCATAAATAAACCCCAAAATATGCCTAATAACCCTACTTTCTTAGTAATTTGGGCTAAACTAGGCCATGGTCAGGCATGCAGCGACAAAAATCTGCTCAAAATGTCCGGGTTTCTGACACAATTTTTCAATCGGTCGTGGACAAAAATCGGGCCTGACTTTAATATGTCCAACATACCTCTAACTGCAGCAAATGACATCTATATTAAGCTTGCTAGGCCCACTAAGCTCTCAGGAAGTTAGGGAAACAACCAAAACCCATGAGAATGCCCAAAAATGGTCATTTTGGGGCCAAAATCGCTGTTTTGGGCCCAAAATAGGCCCTAAAGTAAGATAATATGTTGTTTGGTTGCCATGGCAACCCATAACAACCAATGGAATTGTCATATATTTGATGCTTAACCTGTTGCATGATACAATACCCCGACATTTGATACTAAAACTGCTATGTGGACTCTAAAAAATCCCATTTTTTGTCAAATTTTGTGAGGACGTGGAAATATTTTCCGGGCGCCATTGATGGCGATCGAAGCAGACGCCTGCTTTTGAGGTCAATTTTTTGAGAAAATTGGAACATTCCTTGGTCAAATCCATGAAAATATGTAATTTTAGATGTTTATATTCAAATATGAGCAGTGTACTGCACCAACAATTAACAATTGTTGACAGAAAAAGGGGGAAACGGGTTAAAATTTGAGCTTCTTTCGCCTACTTTTGTCAGAATTTCTCTACTGTTAAGGTGGTACCACCCTAAATGCCTAGTCGGGCCTCGGAAAAATCAACGTCACACACCTTGGGTCTAATATTTGAAATACTTAAAATTCCCTGAGAGCTAAGCCAAATATACCATATTTTAGCTATTGAAATGGAGAAAATTACACAATAGGCCCAAAATAAAAAAGTCAGCCTAGATTTAGTATAAATCGCCATGGAAACCAGGACATTGATTTTGTGCCATGAGACCTAAGCAGTGTATGAATACTATATATGGCCGTTTCACCCCCATAACCCTCCACTGTTTACATGGTACCAATAAAATATTTAGCCTGGACTATAAACAAACACCTCCAGATTACTCTGATCCCAAATAAGCATACATTTAATACTTTTACCCCCACCCTGAGGTCCGAATTCCCAAAAATAATTAATTTTCTGAGGGACTATTTGGCCATTCTACCCGGAAGTGGCGGATTTAGGGTGGTACCACCTTAACAGTAAAAGTGATTTTTTGGTTGCCATGGTTACCAGATAATTCCTTCATAAATAGAAGCTATTTGATACCCTAAGTCATAAATAAACCCCAAAATATGCCTAATAACCCTACTTTCTTAGTAATTTGGGCTAAACTAGGCCATGGTCAGGCATGCAGCGACAAAAATCTGCTCAAAATGTCCGGGTTTCTGACACAATTTTTCAATCGGTCGTGGACAAAAATCGGGCCTGACTTTAATATGTCCAACATACCTCTAACTGCAGCAAATGACATCTATATTAAGCTTGCTAGGCCCACTAAGCTCTCAGGAAGTTAGGGAAACAACCAAAACCCATGAGAATGCCCAAAAATGGTCATTTTGGGGCCAAAATCGCTGTTTTGGGCCCAAAATAGGCCCTAAAGTAAGATAATATGTTGTTTGGTTGCCATGGCAACCCATAACAACCAATGGAATTGTCATATATTTGATGCTTAACCTGTTGCATGATACAATACCCCGACATTTGATACTAAAACTGCTATGTGGACTCTAAAAAATCCCATTTTTTGTCAAATTTTGTGAGGACGTGGAAATATTTTCCGGGCGCCATTGATGGCGATCGAAGCAGACGCCTGCTTTTGAGGTCAATTTTTTGAGAAAATTGGAACATTCCTTGGTCAAATCCATGAAAATATGTAATTTTAGATGTTTATATTCAAATATGAGCAGTGTACTGCACCAACAATTAACAATTGTTGACAGAAAAAGGGGGAAACGGGTTAAAATTTGAGCTTCTTTCGCCTACTTTTGTCAGAATTTCTCTACTGTTAACAGTAAAAGTGATTTTTTGGTTGCCATGGTTACCAGATAATTCCTTCATAAATAGAAGCTATTTGATACCCTAAGTCATAAATAAACCCCAAAATATGCCTAATAACCCTACTTTCTTAGTAATTTGGGCTAAACTAGGCCATGGTCAGGCATGCAGCGACAAAAATCTGCTCAAAATGTCCGGGTTTCTGACACAATTTTTCAATCGGTCGTGGACAAAAATCGGGCCTGACTTTAATATGTCCAACATACCTCTAACTGCAGCAAATGACATCTATATTAAGCTTGCTAGGCCCACTAAGCTCTCAGGAAGTTAGGGAAACAACCAAAACCCATGAGAATGCCCAAAAATGGTCATTTTGGGGCCAAAATCGCTGTTTTGGGCCCAAAATAGGCCCTAAAGTAAGATAATATGTTGTTTGGTTGCCATGGCAACCCATAACAACCAATGGAATTGTCATATATTTGATGCTTAACCTGTTGCATGATACAATACCCCGACATTTGATACTAAAACTGCTATGTGGACTCTAAAAAATCCCATTTTTTGTCAAATTTTGTGAGGACGTGGAAATATTTTCCGGGCGCCATTGATGGCGATCGAAGCAGACGCCTGCTTTTGAGGTCAATTTTTTGAGAAAATTGGAACATTCCTTGGTCAAATCCATGAAAATATGTAATTTTAGATGTTTATATTCAAATATGAGCAGTGTACTGCACCAACAATTAACAATTGTTGACAGAAAAAGGGGGAAACGGGTTAAAATTTGAGCTTCTTTCGCCTACTTTTGTCAGAATTTCTCTACTGTTAAGGTGGTACCACCCTAAATGCCTAGTCGGGCCTCGGAAAAATCAACGTCACACACCTTGGGTCTAATATTTGAAATACTTAAAATTCCCTGAGAGCTAAGCCAAATATACCATATTTTAGCTATTGAAATGGAGAAAATTACACAATAGGCCCAAAATAAAAAAGTCAGCCTAGATTTAGTATAAATCGCCATGGAAACCAGGACATTGATTTTGTGCCATGAGACCTAAGCAGTGTATGAATACTATATATGGCCGTTTCACCCCCATAACCCTCCACTGTTTACATGGTACCAATAAAATATTTAGCCTGGACTATAAACAAACACCTCCAGATTACTCTGATCCCAAATAAGCATACATTTAATACTTTTACCCCCACCCTGAGGTCCGAATTCCCAAAAATAATTAATTTTCTGAGGGACTATTTGGCCATTCTACCCGGAAGTGGCGGATTTAGGGTGGTACCACCTTAACAGTAAAAGTGATTTTTTGGTTGCCATGGTTACCAGATAATTCCTTCATAAATAGAAGCTATTTGATACCCTAAGTCATAAATAAACCCCAAAATATGCCTAATAACCCTACTTTCTTAGTAATTTGGGCTAAACTAGGCCATGGTCAGGCATGCAGCGACAAAAATCTGCTCAAAATGTCCGGGTTTCTGACACAATTTTTCAATCGGTCGTGGACAAAAATCGGGCCTGACTTTAATATGTCCAACATACCTCTAACTGCAGCAAATGACATCTATATTAAGCTTGCTAGGCCCACTAAGCTCTCAGGAAGTTAGGGAAACAACCAAAACCCATGAGAATGCCCAAAAATGGTCATTTTGGGGCCAAAATCGCTGTTTTGGGCCCAAAATAGGCCCTAAAGTAAGATAATATGTTGTTTGGTTGCCATGGCAACCCATAACAACCAATGGAATTGTCATATATTTGATGCTTAACCTGTTGCATGATACAATACCCCGACATTTGATACTAAAACTGCTATGTGGACTCTAAAAAATCCCATTTTTTGTCAAATTTTGTGAGGACGTGGAAATATTTTCCGGGCGCCATTGATGGCGATCGAAGCAGACGCCTGCTTTTGAGGTCAATTTTTTGAGAAAATTGGAACATTCCTTGGTCAAATCCATGAAAATATGTAATTTTAGATGTTTATATTCAAATATGAGCAGTGTACTGCACCAACAATTAACAATTGTTGACAGAAAAAGGGGGAAACGGGTTAAAATTTGAGCTTCTTTCGCCTACTTTTGTCAGAATTTCTCTACTGTTAAGGTGGTACCACCCTAAATGCCTAGTCGGGCCTCGGAAAAATCAACGTCACACACCTTGGGTCTAATATTTGAAATACTTAAAATTCCCTGAGAGCTAAGCCAAATATACCATATTTTAGCTATTGAAATGGAGAAAATTACACAATAGGCCCAAAATAAAAAAGTCAGCCTAGATTTAGTATAAATCGCCATGGAAACCAGGACATTGATTTTGTGCCATGAGACCTAAGCAGTGTATGAATACTATATATGGCCGTTTCACCCCCATAACCCTCCACTGTTTACATGGTACCAATAAAATATTTAGCCTGGACTATAAACAAACACCTCCAGATTACTCTGATCCCAAATAAGCATACATTTAATACTTTTACCCCCACCCTGAGGTCCGAATTCCCAAAAATAATTAATTTTCTGAGGGACTATTTGGCCATTCTACCCGGAAGTGGCGGATTTAGGGTGGTACCACCTTAACAGTAAAAGTGATTTTTTGGTTGCCATGGTTACCAGATAATTCCTTCATAAATAGAAGCTATTTGATACCCTAAGTCATAAATAAACCCCAAAATATGCCTAATAACCCTACTTTCTTAGTAATTTGGGCTAAACTAGGCCATGGTCAGGCATGCAGCGACAAAAATCTGCTCAAAATGTCCGGGTTTCTGACACAATTTTTCAATCGGTCGTGGACAAAAATCGGGCCTGACTTTAATATGTCCAACATACCTCTAACTGCAGCAAATGACATCTATATTAAGCTTGCTAGGCCCACTAAGCTCTCAGGAAGTTAGGGAAACAACCAAAACCCATGAGAATGCCCAAAAATGGTCATTTTGGGGCCAAAATCGCTGTTTTGGGCCCAAAATAGGCCCTAAAGTAAGATAATATGTTGTTTGGTTGCCATGGCAACCCATAACAACCAATGGAATTGTCATATATTTGATGCTTAACCTGTTGCATGATACAATACCCCGACATTTGATACTAAAACTGCTATGTGGACTCTAAAAAATCCCATTTTTTGTCAAATTTTGTGAGGACGTGGAAATATTTTCCGGGCGCCATTGATGGCGATCGAAGCAGACGCCTGCTTTTGAGGTCAATTTTTTGAGAAAATTGGAACATTCCTTGGTCAAATCCATGAAAATATGTAATTTTAGATGTTTATATTCAAATATGAGCAGTGTACTGCACCAACAATTAACAATTGTTGACAGAAAAAGGGGGAAACGGGTTAAAATTTGAGCTTCTTTCGCCTACTTTTGTCAGAATTTCTCTACTGTTAAGGTGGTACCACCCTAAATGCCTAGTCGGGCCTCGGAAAAATCAACGTCACACACCTTGGGTCTAATATTTGAAATACTTAAAATTCCCTGAGAGCTAAGCCAAATATACCATATTTTAGCTATTGAAATGGAGAAAATTACACAATAGGCCCAAAATAAAAAAGTCAGCCTAGATTTAGTATAAATCGCCATGGAAACCAGGACATTGATTTTGTGCCATGAGACCTAAGCAGTGTATGAATACTATATATGGCCGTTTCACCCCCATAACCCTCCACTGTTTACATGGTACCAATAAAATATTTAGCCTGGACTATAAACAAACACCTCCAGATTACTCTGATCCCAAATAAGCATACATTTAATACTTTTACCCCCACCCTGAGGTCCGAATTCCCAAAAATAATTAATTTTCTGAGGGACTATTTGGCCATTCTACCCGGAAGTGGCGGATTTAGGGTGGTACCACCTTAACAGTAAAAGTGATTTTTTGGTTGCCATGGTTACCAGATAATTCCTTCATAAATAGAAGCTATTTGATACCCTAAGTCATAAATAAACCCCAAAATATGCCTAATAACCCTACTTTCTTAGTAATTTGGGCTAAACTAGGCCATGGTCAGGCATGCAGCGACAAAAATCTGCTCAAAATGTCCGGGTTTCTGACACAATTTTTCAATCGGTCGTGGACAAAAATCGGGCCTGACTTTAATATGTCCAACATACCTCTAACTGCAGCAAATGACATCTATATTAAGCTTGCTAGGCCCACTAAGCTCTCAGGAAGTTAGGGAAACAACCAAAACCCATGAGAATGCCCAAAAATGGTCATTTTGGGGCCAAAATCGCTGTTTTGGGCCCAAAATAGGCCCTAAAGTAAGATAATATGTTGTTTGGTTGCCATGGCAACCCATAACAACCAATGGAATTGTCATATATTTGATGCTTAACCTGTTGCATGATACAATACCCCGACATTTGATACTAAAACTGCTATGTGGACTCTAAAAAATCCCATTTTTTGTCAAATTTTGTGAGGACGTGGAAATATTTTCCGGGCGCCATTGATGGCGATCGAAGCAGACGCCTGCTTTTGAGGTCAATTTTTTGAGAAAATTGGAACATTCCTTGGTCAAATCCATGAAAATATGTAATTTTAGATGTTTATATTCAAATATGAGCAGTGTACTGCACCAACAATTAACAATTGTTGACAGAAAAAGGGGGAAACGGGTTAAAATTTGAGCTTCTTTCGCCTACTTTTGTCAGAATTTCTCTACTGTTAAGGTGGTACCACCCTAAATGCCTAGTCGGGCCTCGGAAAAATCAACGTCACACACCTTGGGTCTAATATTTGAAATACTTAAAATTCCCTGAGAGCTAAGCCAAATATACCATATTTTAGCTATTGAAATGGAGAAAATTACACAATAGGCCCAAAATAAAAAAGTCAGCCTAGATTTAGTATAAATCGCCATGGAAACCAGGACATTGATTTTGTGCCATGAGACCTAAGCAGTGTATGAATACTATATATGGCCGTTTCACCCCCATAACCCTCCACTGTTTACATGGTACCAATAAAATATTTAGCCTGGACTATAAACAAACACCTCCAGATTACTCTGATCCCAAATAAGCATACATTTAATACTTTTACCCCCACCCTGAGGTCCGAATTCCCAAAAATAATTAATTTTCTGAGGGACTATTTGGCCATTCTACCCGGAAGTGGCGGATTTAGGGTGGTACCACCTTAACAGTAAAAGTGATTTTTTGGTTGCCATGGTTACCAGATAATTCCTTCATAAATAGAAGCTATTTGATACCCTAAGTCATAAATAAACCCCAAAATATGCCTAATAACCCTACTTTCTTAGTAATTTGGGCTAAACTAGGCCATGGTCAGGCATGCAGCGACAAAAATCTGCTCAAAATGTCCGGGTTTCTGACACAATTTTTCAATCGGTCGTGGACAAAAATCGGGCCTGACTTTAATATGTCCAACATACCTCTAACTGCAGCAAATGACATCTATATTAAGCTTGCTAGGCCCACTAAGCTCTCAGGAAGTTAGGGAAACAACCAAAACCCATGAGAATGCCCAAAAATGGTCATTTTGGGGCCAAAATCGCTGTTTTGGGCCCAAAATAGGCCCTAAAGTAAGATAATATGTTGTTTGGTTGCCATGGCAACCCATAACAACCAATGGAATTGTCATATATTTGATGCTTAACCTGTTGCATGATACAATACCCCGACATTTGATACTAAAACTGCTATGTGGACTCTAAAAAATCCCATTTTTTGTCAAATTTTGTGAGGACGTGGAAATATTTTCCGGGCGCCATTGATGGCGATCGAAGCAGACGCCTGCTTTTGAGGTCAATTTTTTGAGAAAATTGGAACATTCCTTGGTCAAATCCATGAAAATATGTAATTTTAGATGTTTATATTCAAATATGAGCAGTGTACTGCACCAACAATTAACAATTGTTGACAGAAAAAGGGGGAAACGGGTTAAAATTTGAGCTTCTTTCGCCTACTTTTGTCAGAATTTCTCTACTGTTAAGGTGGTACCACCCTAAATGCCTAGTCGGGCCTCGGAAAAATCAACGTCACACACCTTGGGTCTAATATTTGAAATACTTAAAATTCCCTGAGAGCTAAGCCAAATATACCATATTTTAGCTATTGAAATGGAGAAAATTACACAATAGGCCCAAAATAAAAAAGTCAGCCTAGATTTAGTATAAATCGCCATGGAAACCAGGACATTGATTTTGTGCCATGAGACCTAAGCAGTGTATGAATACTATATATGGCCGTTTCACCCCCATAACCCTCCACTGTTTACATGGTACCAATAAAATATTTAGCCTGGACTATAAACAAACACCTCCAGATTACTCTGATCCCAAATAAGCATACATTTAATACTTTTACCCCCACCCTGAGGTCCGAATTCCCAAAAATAATTAATTTTCTGAGGGACTATTTGGCCATTCTACCCGGAAGTGGCGGATTTAGGGTGGTACCACCTTAACAGTAAAAGTGATTTTTTGGTTGCCATGGTTACCAGATAATTCCTTCATAAATAGAAGCTATTTGATACCCTAAGTCATAAATAAACCCCAAAATATGCCTAATAACCCTACTTTCTTAGTAATTTGGGCTAAACTAGGCCATGGTCAGGCATGCAGCGACAAAAATCTGCTCAAAATGTCCGGGTTTCTGACACAATTTTTCAATCGGTCGTGGACAAAAATCGGGCCTGACTTTAATATGTCCAACATACCTCTAACTGCAGCAAATGACATCTATATTAAGCTTGCTAGGCCCACTAAGCTCTCAGGAAGTTAGGGAAACAACCAAAACCCATGAGAATGCCCAAAAATGGTCATTTTGGGGCCAAAATCGCTGTTTTGGGCCCAAAATAGGCCCTAAAGTAAGATAATATGTTGTTTGGTTGCCATGGCAACCCATAACAACCAATGGAATTGTCATATATTTGATGCTTAACCTGTTGCATGATACAATACCCCGACATTTGATACTAAAACTGCTATGTGGACTCTAAAAAATCCCATTTTTTGTCAAATTTTGTGAGGACGTGGAAATATTTTCCGGGCGCCATTGATGGCGATCGAAGCAGACGCCTGCTTTTGAGGTCAATTTTTTGAGAAAATTGGAACATTCCTTGGTCAAATCCATGAAAATATGTAATTTTAGATGTTTATATTCAAATATGAGCAGTGTACTGCACCAACAATTAACAATTGTTGACAGAAAAAGGGGGAAACGGGTTAAAATTTGAGCTTCTTTCGCCTACTTTTGTCAGAATTTCTCTACTGTTAAGGTGGTACCACCCTAAATGCCTAGTCGGGCCTCGGAAAAATCAACGTCACACACCTTGGGTCTAATATTTGAAATACTTAAAATTCCCTGAGAGCTAAGCCAAATATACCATATTTTAGCTATTGAAATGGAGAAAATTACACAATAGGCCCAAAATAAAAAAGTCAGCCTAGATTTAGTATAAATCGCCATGGAAACCAGGACATTGATTTTGTGCCATGAGACCTAAGCAGTGTATGAATACTATATATGGCCGTTTCACCCCCATAACCCTCCACTGTTTACATGGTACCAATAAAATATTTAGCCTGGACTATAAACAAACACCTCCAGATTACTCTGATCCCAAATAAGCATACATTTAATACTTTTACCCCCACCCTGAGGTCCGAATTCCCAAAAATAATTAATTTTCTGAGGGACTATTTGGCCATTCTACCCGGAAGTGGCGGATTTAGGGTGGTACCACCTTAACAGTAAAAGTGATTTTTTGGTTGCCATGGTTACCAGATAATTCCTTCATAAATAGAAGCTATTTGATACCCTAAGTCATAAATAAACCCCAAAATATGCCTAATAACCCTACTTTCTTAGTAATTTGGGCTAAACTAGGCCATGGTCAGGCATGCAGCGACAAAAATCTGCTCAAAATGTCCGGGTTTCTGACACAATTTTTCAATCGGTCGTGGACAAAAATCGGGCCTGACTTTAATATGTCCAACATACCTCTAACTGCAGCAAATGACATCTATATTAAGCTTGCTAGGCCCACTAAGCTCTCAGGAAGTTAGGGAAACAACCAAAACCCATGAGAATGCCCAAAAATGGTCATTTTGGGGCCAAAATCGCTGTTTTGGGCCCAAAATAGGCCCTAAAGTAAGATAATATGTTGTTTGGTTGCCATGGCAACCCATAACAACCAATGGAATTGTCATATATTTGATGCTTAACCTGTTGCATGATACAATACCCCGACATTTGATACTAAAACTGCTATGTGGACTCTAAAAAATCCCATTTTTTGTCAAATTTTGTGAGGACGTGGAAATATTTTCCGGGCGCCATTGATGGCGATCGAAGCAGACGCCTGCTTTTGAGGTCAATTTTTTGAGAAAATTGGAACATTCCTTGGTCAAATCCATGAAAATATGTAATTTTAGATGTTTATATTCAAATATGAGCAGTGTACTGCACCAACAATTAACAATTGTTGACAGAAAAAGGGGGAAACGGGTTAAAATTTGAGCTTCTTTCGCCTACTTTTGTCAGAATTTCTCTACTGTTAAGGTGGTACCACCCTAAATGCCTAGTCGGGCCTCGGAAAAATCAACGTCACACACCTTGGGTCTAATATTTGAAATACTTAAAATTCCCTGAGAGCTAAGCCAAATATACCATATTTTAGCTATTGAAATGGAGAAAATTACACAATAGGCCCAAAATAAAAAAGTCAGCCTAGATTTAGTATAAATCGCCATGGAAACCAGGACATTGATTTTGTGCCATGAGACCTAAGCAGTGTATGAATACTATATATGGCCGTTTCACCCCCATAACCCTCCACTGTTTACATGGTACCAATAAAATATTTAGCCTGGACTATAAACAAACACCTCCAGATTACTCTGATCCCAAATAAGCATACATTTAATACTTTTACCCCCACCCTGAGGTCCGAATTCCCAAAAATAATTAATTTTCTGAGGGACTATTTGGCCATTCTACCCGGAAGTGGCGGATTTAGGGTGGTACCACCTTAATTAACAGTAAAAGTGATTTTTTGGTTGCCATGGTTACCAGATAATTCCTTCATAAATAGAAGCTATTTGATACCCTAAGTCATAAATAAACCCCAAAATATGCCTAATAACCCTACTTTCTTAGTAATTTGGGCTAAACTAGGCCATGGTCAGGCATGCAGCGACAAAAATCTGCTCAAAATGTCCGGGTTTCTGACACAATTTTTCAATCGGTCGTGGACAAAAATCGGGCCTGACTTTAATATGTCCAACATACCTCTAACTGCAGCAAATGACATCTATATTAAGCTTGCTAGGCCCACTAAGCTCTCAGGAAGTTAGGGAAACAACCAAAACCCATGAGAATGCCCAAAAATGGTCATTTTGGGGCCAAAATCGCTGTTTTGGGCCCAAAATAGGCCCTAAAGTAAGATAATATGTTGTTTGGTTGCCATGGCAACCCATAACAACCAATGGAATTGTCATATATTTGATGCTTAACCTGTTGCATGATACAATACCCCGACATTTGATACTAAAACTGCTATGTGGACTCTAAAAAATCCCATTTTTTGTCAAATTTTGTGAGGACGTGGAAATATTTTCCGGGCGCCATTGATGGCGATCGAAGCAGACGCCTGCTTTTGAGGTCAATTTTTTGAGAAAATTGGAACATTCCTTGGTCAAATCCATGAAAATATGTAATTTTAGATGTTTATATTCAAATATGAGCAGTGTACTGCACCAACAATTAACAATTGTTGACAGAAAAAGGGGGAAACGGGTTAAAATTTGAGCTTCTTTCGCCTACTTTTGTCAGAATTTCTCTACTGTTAAGGTGGTACCACCCTAAATGCCTAGTCGGGCCTCGGAAAAATCAACGTCACACACCTTGGGTCTAATATTTGAAATACTTAAAATTCCCTGAGAGCTAAGCCAAATATACCATATTTTAGCTATTGAAATGGAGAAAATTACACAATAGGCCCAAAATAAAAAAGTCAGCCTAGATTTAGTATAAATCGCCATGGAAACCAGGACATTGATTTTGTGCCATGAGACCTAAGCAGTGTATGAATACTATATATGGCCGTTTCACCCCCATAACCCTCCACTGTTTACATGGTACCAATAAAATATTTAGCCTGGACTATAAACAAACACCTCCAGATTACTCTGATCCCAAATAAGCATACATTTAATACTTTTACCCCCACCCTGAGGTCCGAATTCCCAAAAATAATTAATTTTCTGAGGGACTATTTGGCCATTCTACCCGGAAGTGGCGGATTTAGGGTGGTACCACCTTAACAGTAAAAGTGATTTTTTGGTTGCCATGGTTACCAGATAATTCCTTCATAAATAGAAGCTATTTGATACCCTAAGTCATAAATAAACCCCAAAATATGCCTAATAACCCTACTTTCTTAGTAATTTGGGCTAAACTAGGCCATGGTCAGGCATGCAGCGACAAAAATCTGCTCAAAATGTCCGGGTTTCTGACACAATTTTTCAATCGGTCGTGGACAAAAATCGGGCCTGACTTTAATATGTCCAACATACCTCTAACTGCAGCAAATGACATCTATATTAAGCTTGCTAGGCCCACTAAGCTCTCAGGAAGTTAGGGAAACAACCAAAACCCATGAGAATGCCCAAAAATGGTCATTTTGGGGCCAAAATCGCTGTTTTGGGCCCAAAATAGGCCCTAAAGTAAGATAATATGTTGTTTGGTTGCCATGGCAACCCATAACAACCAATGGAATTGTCATATATTTGATGCTTAACCTGTTGCATGATACAATACCCCGACATTTGATACTAAAACTGCTATGTGGACTCTAAAAAATCCCATTTTTTGTCAAATTTTGTGAGGACGTGGAAATATTTTCCGGGCGCCATTGATGGCGATCGAAGCAGACGCCTGCTTTTGAGGTCAATTTTTTGAGAAAATTGGAACATTCCTTGGTCAAATCCATGAAAATATGTAATTTTAGATGTTTATATTCAAATATGAGCAGTGTACTGCACCAACAATTAACAATTGTTGACAGAAAAAGGGGGAAACGGGTTAAAATTTGAGCTTCTTTCGCCTACTTTTGTCAGAATTTCTCTACTGTTAAGGTGGTACCACCCTAAATGCCTAGTCGGGCCTCGGAAAAATCAACGTCACACACCTTGGGTCTAATATTTGAAATACTTAAAATTCCCTGAGAGCTAAGCCAAATATACCATATTTTAGCTATTGAAATGGAGAAAATTACACAATAGGCCCAAAATAAAAAAGTCAGCCTAGATTTAGTATAAATCGCCATGGAAACCAGGACATTGATTTTGTGCCATGAGACCTAAGCAGTGTATGAATACTATATATGGCCGTTTCACCCCCATAACCCTCCACTGTTTACATGGTACCAATAAAATATTTAGCCTGGACTATAAACAAACACCTCCAGATTACTCTGATCCCAAATAAGCATACATTTAATACTTTTACCCCCACCCTGAGGTCCGAATTCCCAAAAATAATTAATTTTCTGAGGGACTATTTGGCCATTCTACCCGGAAGTGGCGGATTTAGGGTGGTACCACCTTAATTAACAGTAAAAGTGATTTTTTGGTTGCCATGGTTACCAGATAATTCCTTCATAAATAGAAGCTATTTGATACCCTAAGTCATAAATAAACCCCAAAATATGCCTAATAACCCTACTTTCTTAGTAATTTGGGCTAAACTAGGCCATGGTCAGGCATGCAGCGACAAAAATCTGCTCAAAATGTCCGGGTTTCTGACACAATTTTTCAATCGGTCGTGGACAAAAATCGGGCCTGACTTTAATATGTCCAACATACCTCTAACTGCAGCAAATGACATCTATATTAAGCTTGCTAGGCCCACTAAGCTCTCAGGAAGTTAGGGAAACAACCAAAACCCATGAGAATGCCCAAAAATGGTCATTTTGGGGCCAAAATCGCTGTTTTGGGCCCAAAATAGGCCCTAAAGTAAGATAATATGTTGTTTGGTTGCCATGGCAACCCATAACAACCAATGGAATTGTCATATATTTGATGCTTAACCTGTTGCATGATACAATACCCCGACATTTGATACTAAAACTGCTATGTGGACTCTAAAAAATCCCATTTTTTGTCAAATTTTGTGAGGACGTGGAAATATTTTCCGGGCGCCATTGATGGCGATCGAAGCAGACGCCTGCTTTTGAGGTCAATTTTTTGAGAAAATTGGAACATTCCTTGGTCAAATCCATGAAAATATGTAATTTTAGATGTTTATATTCAAATATGAGCAGTGTACTGCACCAACAATTAACAATTGTTGACAGAAAAAGGGGGAAACGGGTTAAAATTTGAGCTTCTTTCGCCTACTTTTGTCAGAATTTCTCTACTGTTAACAGTAAAAGTGATTTTTTGGTTGCCATGGTTACCAGATAATTCCTTCATAAATAGAAGCTATTTGATACCCTAAGTCATAAATAAACCCCAAAATATGCCTAATAACCCTACTTTCTTAGTAATTTGGGCTAAACTAGGCCATGGTCAGGCATGCAGCGACAAAAATCTGCTCAAAATGTCCGGGTTTCTGACACAATTTTTCAATCGGTCGTGGACAAAAATCGGGCCTGACTTTAATATGTCCAACATACCTCTAACTGCAGCAAATGACATCTATATTAAGCTTGCTAGGCCCACTAAGCTCTCAGGAAGTTAGGGAAACAACCAAAACCCATGAGAATGCCCAAAAATGGTCATTTTGGGGCCAAAATCGCTGTTTTGGGCCCAAAATAGGCCCTAAAGTAAGATAATATGTTGTTTGGTTGCCATGGCAACCCATAACAACCAATGGAATTGTCATATATTTGATGCTTAACCTGTTGCATGATACAATACCCCGACATTTGATACTAAAACTGCTATGTGGACTCTAAAAAATCCCATTTTTTGTCAAATTTTGTGAGGACGTGGAAATATTTTCCGGGCGCCATTGATGGCGATCGAAGCAGACGCCTGCTTTTGAGGTCAATTTTTTGAGAAAATTGGAACATTCCTTGGTCAAATCCATGAAAATATGTAATTTTAGATGTTTATATTCAAATATGAGCAGTGTACTGCACCAACAATTAACAATTGTTGACAGAAAAAGGGGGAAACGGGTTAAAATTTGAGCTTCTTTCGCCTACTTTTGTCAGAATTTCTCTACTGTTAAGGTGGTACCACCCTAAATGCCTAGTCGGGCCTCGGAAAAATCAACGTCACACACCTTGGGTCTAATATTTGAAATACTTAAAATTCCCTGAGAGCTAAGCCAAATATACCATATTTTAGCTATTGAAATGGAGAAAATTACACAATAGGCCCAAAATAAAAAAGTCAGCCTAGATTTAGTATAAATCGCCATGGAAACCAGGACATTGATTTTGTGCCATGAGACCTAAGCAGTGTATGAATACTATATATGGCCGTTTCACCCCCATAACCCTCCACTGTTTACATGGTACCAATAAAATATTTAGCCTGGACTATAAACAAACACCTCCAGATTACTCTGATCCCAAATAAGCATACATTTAATACTTTTACCCCCACCCTGAGGTCCGAATTCCCAAAAATAATTAATTTTCTGAGGGACTATTTGGCCATTCTACCCGGAAGTGGCGGATTTAGGGTGGTACCACCTTAACAGTAAAAGTGATTTTTTGGTTGCCATGGTTACCAGATAATTCCTTCATAAATAGAAGCTATTTGATACCCTAAGTCATAAATAAACCCCAAAATATGCCTAATAACCCTACTTTCTTAGTAATTTGGGCTAAACTAGGCCATGGTCAGGCATGCAGCGACAAAAATCTGCTCAAAATGTCCGGGTTTCTGACACAATTTTTCAATCGGTCGTGGACAAAAATCGGGCCTGACTTTAATATGTCCAACATACCTCTAACTGCAGCAAATGACATCTATATTAAGCTTGCTAGGCCCACTAAGCTCTCAGGAAGTTAGGGAAACAACCAAAACCCATGAGAATGCCCAAAAATGGTCATTTTGGGGCCAAAATCGCTGTTTTGGGCCCAAAATAGGCCCTAAAGTAAGATAATATGTTGTTTGGTTGCCATGGCAACCCATAACAACCAATGGAATTGTCATATATTTGATGCTTAACCTGTTGCATGATACAATACCCCGACATTTGATACTAAAACTGCTATGTGGACTCTAAAAAATCCCATTTTTTGTCAAATTTTGTGAGGACGTGGAAATATTTTCCGGGCGCCATTGATGGCGATCGAAGCAGACGCCTGCTTTTGAGGTCAATTTTTTGAGAAAATTGGAACATTCCTTGGTCAAATCCATGAAAATATGTAATTTTAGATGTTTATATTCAAATATGAGCAGTGTACTGCACCAACAATTAACAATTGTTGACAGAAAAAGGGGGAAACGGGTTAAAATTTGAGCTTCTTTCGCCTACTTTTGTCAGAATTTCTCTACTGTTAAGGTGGTACCACCCTAAATGCCTAGTCGGGCCTCGGAAAAATCAACGTCACACACCTTGGGTCTAATATTTGAAATACTTAAAATTCCCTGAGAGCTAAGCCAAATATACCATATTTTAGCTATTGAAATGGAGAAAATTACACAATAGGCCCAAAATAAAAAAGTCAGCCTAGATTTAGTATAAATCGCCATGGAAACCAGGACATTGATTTTGTGCCATGAGACCTAAGCAGTGTATGAATACTATATATGGCCGTTTCACCCCCATAACCCTCCACTGTTTACATGGTACCAATAAAATATTTAGCCTGGACTATAAACAAACACCTCCAGATTACTCTGATCCCAAATAAGCATACATTTAATACTTTTACCCCCACCCTGAGGTCCGAATTCCCAAAAATAATTAATTTTCTGAGGGACTATTTGGCCATTCTACCCGGAAGTGGCGGATTTAGGGTGGTACCACCTTAACAGTAAAAGTGATTTTTTGGTTGCCATGGTTACCAGATAATTCCTTCATAAATAGAAGCTATTTGATACCCTAAGTCATAAATAAACCCCAAAATATGCCTAATAACCCTACTTTCTTAGTAATTTGGGCTAAACTAGGCCATGGTCAGGCATGCAGCGACAAAAATCTGCTCAAAATGTCCGGGTTTCTGACACAATTTTTCAATCGGTCGTGGACAAAAATCGGGCCTGACTTTAATATGTCCAACATACCTCTAACTGCAGCAAATGACATCTATATTAAGCTTGCTAGGCCCACTAAGCTCTCAGGAAGTTAGGGAAACAACCAAAACCCATGAGAATGCCCAAAAATGGTCATTTTGGGGCCAAAATCGCTGTTTTGGGCCCAAAATAGGCCCTAAAGTAAGATAATATGTTGTTTGGTTGCCATGGCAACCCATAACAACCAATGGAATTGTCATATATTTGATGCTTAACCTGTTGCATGATACAATACCCCGACATTTGATACTAAAACTGCTATGTGGACTCTAAAAAATCCCATTTTTTGTCAAATTTTGTGAGGACGTGGAAATATTTTCCGGGCGCCATTGATGGCGATCGAAGCAGACGCCTGCTTTTGAGGTCAATTTTTTGAGAAAATTGGAACATTCCTTGGTCAAATCCATGAAAATATGTAATTTTAGATGTTTATATTCAAATATGAGCAGTGTACTGCACCAACAATTAACAATTGTTGACAGAAAAAGGGGGAAACGGGTTAAAATTTGAGCTTCTTTCGCCTACTTTTGTCAGAATTTCTCTACTGTTAACAGTAAAAGTGATTTTTTGGTTGCCATGGTTACCAGATAATTCCTTCATAAATAGAAGCTATTTGATACCCTAAGTCATAAATAAACCCCAAAATATGCCTAATAACCCTACTTTCTTAGTAATTTGGGCTAAACTAGGCCATGGTCAGGCATGCAGCGACAAAAATCTGCTCAAAATGTCCGGGTTTCTGACACAATTTTTCAATCGGTCGTGGACAAAAATCGGGCCTGACTTTAATATGTCCAACATACCTCTAACTGCAGCAAATGACATCTATATTAAGCTTGCTAGGCCCACTAAGCTCTCAGGAAGTTAGGGAAACAACCAAAACCCATGAGAATGCCCAAAAATGGTCATTTTGGGGCCAAAATCGCTGTTTTGGGCCCAAAATAGGCCCTAAAGTAAGATAATATGTTGTTTGGTTGCCATGGCAACCCATAACAACCAATGGAATTGTCATATATTTGATGCTTAACCTGTTGCATGATACAATACCCCGACATTTGATACTAAAACTGCTATGTGGACTCTAAAAAATCCCATTTTTTGTCAAATTTTGTGAGGACGTGGAAATATTTTCCGGGCGCCATTGATGGCGATCGAAGCAGACGCCTGCTTTTGAGGTCAATTTTTTGAGAAAATTGGAACATTCCTTGGTCAAATCCATGAAAATATGTAATTTTAGATGTTTATATTCAAATATGAGCAGTGTACTGCACCAACAATTAACAATTGTTGACAGAAAAAGGGGGAAACGGGTTAAAATTTGAGCTTCTTTCGCCTACTTTTGTCAGAATTTCTCTACTGTTAAGGTGGTACCACCCTAAATGCCTAGTCGGGCCTCGGAAAAATCAACGTCACACACCTTGGGTCTAATATTTGAAATACTTAAAATTCCCTGAGAGCTAAGCCAAATATACCATATTTTAGCTATTGAAATGGAGAAAATTACACAATAGGCCCAAAATAAAAAAGTCAGCCTAGATTTAGTATAAATCGCCATGGAAACCAGGACATTGATTTTGTGCCATGAGACCTAAGCAGTGTATGAATACTATATATGGCCGTTTCACCCCCATAACCCTCCACTGTTTACATGGTACCAATAAAATATTTAGCCTGGACTATAAACAAACACCTCCAGATTACTCTGATCCCAAATAAGCATACATTTAATACTTTTACCCCCACCCTGAGGTCCGAATTCCCAAAAATAATTAATTTTCTGAGGGACTATTTGGCCATTCTACCCGGAAGTGGCGGATTTAGGGTGGTACCACCTTAACAGTAAAAGTGATTTTTTGGTTGCCATGGTTACCAGATAATTCCTTCATAAATAGAAGCTATTTGATACCCTAAGTCATAAATAAACCCCAAAATATGCCTAATAACCCTACTTTCTTAGTAATTTGGGCTAAACTAGGCCATGGTCAGGCATGCAGCGACAAAAATCTGCTCAAAATGTCCGGGTTTCTGACACAATTTTTCAATCGGTCGTGGACAAAAATCGGGCCTGACTTTAATATGTCCAACATACCTCTAACTGCAGCAAATGACATCTATATTAAGCTTGCTAGGCCCACTAAGCTCTCAGGAAGTTAGGGAAACAACCAAAACCCATGAGAATGCCCAAAAATGGTCATTTTGGGGCCAAAATCGCTGTTTTGGGCCCAAAATAGGCCCTAAAGTAAGATAATATGTTGTTTGGTTGCCATGGCAACCCATAACAACCAATGGAATTGTCATATATTTGATGCTTAACCTGTTGCATGATACAATACCCCGACATTTGATACTAAAACTGCTATGTGGACTCTAAAAAATCCCATTTTTTGTCAAATTTTGTGAGGACGTGGAAATATTTTCCGGGCGCCATTGATGGCGATCGAAGCAGACGCCTGCTTTTGAGGTCAATTTTTTGAGAAAATTGGAACATTCCTTGGTCAAATCCATGAAAATATGTAATTTTAGATGTTTATATTCAAATATGAGCAGTGTACTGCACCAACAATTAACAATTGTTGACAGAAAAAGGGGGAAACGGGTTAAAATTTGAGCTTCTTTCGCCTACTTTTGTCAGAATTTCTCTACTGTTAAGGTGGTACCACCCTAAATGCCTAGTCGGGCCTCGGAAAAATCAACGTCACACACCTTGGGTCTAATATTTGAAATACTTAAAATTCCCTGAGAGCTAAGCCAAATATACCATATTTTAGCTATTGAAATGGAGAAAATTACACAATAGGCCCAAAATAAAAAAGTCAGCCTAGATTTAGTATAAATCGCCATGGAAACCAGGACATTGATTTTGTGCCATGAGACCTAAGCAGTGTATGAATACTATATATGGCCGTTTCACCCCCATAACCCTCCACTGTTTACATGGTACCAATAAAATATTTAGCCTGGACTATAAACAAACACCTCCAGATTACTCTGATCCCAAATAAGCATACATTTAATACTTTTACCCCCACCCTGAGGTCCGAATTCCCAAAAATAATTAATTTTCTGAGGGACTATTTGGCCATTCTACCCGGAAGTGGCGGATTTAGGGTGGTACCACCTTAACAGTAAAAGTGATTTTTTGGTTGCCATGGTTACCAGATAATTCCTTCATAAATAGAAGCTATTTGATACCCTAAGTCATAAATAAACCCCAAAATATGCCTAATAACCCTACTTTCTTAGTAATTTGGGCTAAACTAGGCCATGGTCAGGCATGCAGCGACAAAAATCTGCTCAAAATGTCCGGGTTTCTGACACAATTTTTCAATCGGTCGTGGACAAAAATCGGGCCTGACTTTAATATGTCCAACATACCTCTAACTGCAGCAAATGACATCTATATTAAGCTTGCTAGGCCCACTAAGCTCTCAGGAAGTTAGGGAAACAACCAAAACCCATGAGAATGCCCAAAAATGGTCATTTTGGGGCCAAAATCGCTGTTTTGGGCCCAAAATAGGCCCTAAAGTAAGATAATATGTTGTTTGGTTGCCATGGCAACCCATAACAACCAATGGAATTGTCATATATTTGATGCTTAACCTGTTGCATGATACAATACCCCGACATTTGATACTAAAACTGCTATGTGGACTCTAAAAAATCCCATTTTTTGTCAAATTTTGTGAGGACGTGGAAATATTTTCCGGGCGCCATTGATGGCGATCGAAGCAGACGCCTGCTTTTGAGGTCAATTTTTTGAGAAAATTGGAACATTCCTTGGTCAAATCCATGAAAATATGTAATTTTAGATGTTTATATTCAAATATGAGCAGTGTACTGCACCAACAATTAACAATTGTTGACAGAAAAAGGGGGAAACGGGTTAAAATTTGAGCTTCTTTCGCCTACTTTTGTCAGAATTTCTCTACTGTTAAGGTGGTACCACCCTAAATGCCTAGTCGGGCCTCGGAAAAATCAACGTCACACACCTTGGGTCTAATATTTGAAATACTTAAAATTCCCTGAGAGCTAAGCCAAATATACCATATTTTAGCTATTGAAATGGAGAAAATTACACAATAGGCCCAAAATAAAAAAGTCAGCCTAGATTTAGTATAAATCGCCATGGAAACCAGGACATTGATTTTGTGCCATGAGACCTAAGCAGTGTATGAATACTATATATGGCCGTTTCACCCCCATAACCCTCCACTGTTTACATGGTACCAATAAAATATTTAGCCTGGACTATAAACAAACACCTCCAGATTACTCTGATCCCAAATAAGCATACATTTAATACTTTTACCCCCACCCTGAGGTCCGAATTCCCAAAAATAATTAATTTTCTGAGGGACTATTTGGCCATTCTACCCGGAAGTGGCGGATTTAGGGTGGTACCACCTTAACAGTAAAAGTGATTTTTTGGTTGCCATGGTTACCAGATAATTCCTTCATAAATAGAAGCTATTTGATACCCTAAGTCATAAATAAACCCCAAAATATGCCTAATAACCCTACTTTCTTAGTAATTTGGGCTAAACTAGGCCATGGTCAGGCATGCAGCGACAAAAATCTGCTCAAAATGTCCGGGTTTCTGACACAATTTTTCAATCGGTCGTGGACAAAAATCGGGCCTGACTTTAATATGTCCAACATACCTCTAACTGCAGCAAATGACATCTATATTAAGCTTGCTAGGCCCACTAAGCTCTCAGGAAGTTAGGGAAACAACCAAAACCCATGAGAATGCCCAAAAATGGTCATTTTGGGGCCAAAATCGCTGTTTTGGGCCCAAAATAGGCCCTAAAGTAAGATAATATGTTGTTTGGTTGCCATGGCAACCCATAACAACCAATGGAATTGTCATATATTTGATGCTTAACCTGTTGCATGATACAATACCCCGACATTTGATACTAAAACTGCTATGTGGACTCTAAAAAATCCCATTTTTTGTCAAATTTTGTGAGGACGTGGAAATATTTTCCGGGCGCCATTGATGGCGATCGAAGCAGACGCCTGCTTTTGAGGTCAATTTTTTGAGAAAATTGGAACATTCCTTGGTCAAATCCATGAAAATATGTAATTTTAGATGTTTATATTCAAATATGAGCAGTGTACTGCACCAACAATTAACAATTGTTGACAGAAAAAGGGGGAAACGGGTTAAAATTTGAGCTTCTTTCGCCTACTTTTGTCAGAATTTCTCTACTGTTAAGGTGGTACCACCCTAAATGCCTAGTCGGGCCTCGGAAAAATCAACGTCACACACCTTGGGTCTAATATTTGAAATACTTAAAATTCCCTGAGAGCTAAGCCAAATATACCATATTTTAGCTATTGAAATGGAGAAAATTACACAATAGGCCCAAAATAAAAAAGTCAGCCTAGATTTAGTATAAATCGCCATGGAAACCAGGACATTGATTTTGTGCCATGAGACCTAAGCAGTGTATGAATACTATATATGGCCGTTTCACCCCCATAACCCTCCACTGTTTACATGGTACCAATAAAATATTTAGCCTGGACTATAAACAAACACCTCCAGATTACTCTGATCCCAAATAAGCATACATTTAATACTTTTACCCCCACCCTGAGGTCCGAATTCCCAAAAATAATTAATTTTCTGAGGGACTATTTGGCCATTCTACCCGGAAGTGGCGGATTTAGGGTGGTACCACCTTAACAGTAAAAGTGATTTTTTGGTTGCCATGGTTACCAGATAATTCCTTCATAAATAGAAGCTATTTGATACCCTAAGTCATAAATAAACCCCAAAATATGCCTAATAACCCTACTTTCTTAGTAATTTGGGCTAAACTAGGCCATGGTCAGGCATGCAGCGACAAAAATCTGCTCAAAATGTCCGGGTTTCTGACACAATTTTTCAATCGGTCGTGGACAAAAATCGGGCCTGACTTTAATA
This sequence comes from Harmothoe impar, assembly GCA_947462335.1. NCBI lineage: Eukaryota > Metazoa > Annelida > Polychaeta > Phyllodocida > Polynoidae > Harmothoe > Harmothoe impar. The sequence continues at coordinate 13,521,655 of OX381721.1, read as the reverse complement.
TGTCCAACATACCTCTAACTGCAGCAAATGACATCTATATTAAGCTTGCTAGGCCCACTAAGCTCTCAGGAAGTTAGGGAAACAACCAAAACCCATGAGAATGCCCAAAAATGGTCATTTTGGGGCCAAAATCGCTGTTTTGGGCCCAAAATAGGCCCTAAAGTAAGATAATATGTTGTTTGGTTGCCATGGCAACCCATAACAACCAATGGAATTGTCATATATTTGATGCTTAACCTGTTGCATGATACAATACCCCGACATTTGATACTAAAACTGCTATGTGGACTCTAAAAAATCCCATTTTTTGTCAAATTTTGTGAGGACGTGGAAATATTTTCCGGGCGCCATTGATGGCGATCGAAGCAGACGCCTGCTTTTGAGGTCAATTTTTTGAGAAAATTGGAACATTCCTTGGTCAAATCCATGAAAATATGTAATTTTAGATGTTTATATTCAAATATGAGCAGTGTACTGCACCAACAATTAACAATTGTTGACAGAAAAAGGGGGAAACGGGTTAAAATTTGAGCTTCTTTCGCCTACTTTTGTCAGAATTTCTCTACTGTTAACAGTAAAAGTGATTTTTTGGTTGCCATGGTTACCAGATAATTCCTTCATAAATAGAAGCTATTTGATACCCTAAGTCATAAATAAACCCCAAAATATGCCTAATAACCCTACTTTCTTAGTAATTTGGGCTAAACTAGGCCATGGTCAGGCATGCAGCGACAAAAATCTGCTCAAAATGTCCGGGTTTCTGACACAATTTTTCAATCGGTCGTGGACAAAAATCGGGCCTGACTTTAATATGTCCAACATACCTCTAACTGCAGCAAATGACATCTATATTAAGCTTGCTAGGCCCACTAAGCTCTCAGGAAGTTAGGGAAACAACCAAAACCCATGAGAATGCCCAAAAATGGTCATTTTGGGGCCAAAATCGCTGTTTTGGGCCCAAAATAGGCCCTAAAGTAAGATAATATGTTGTTTGGTTGCCATGGCAACCCATAACAACCAATGGAATTGTCATATATTTGATGCTTAACCTGTTGCATGATACAATACCCCGACATTTGATACTAAAACTGCTATGTGGACTCTAAAAAATCCCATTTTTTGTCAAATTTTGTGAGGACGTGGAAATATTTTCCGGGCGCCATTGATGGCGATCGAAGCAGACGCCTGCTTTTGAGGTCAATTTTTTGAGAAAATTGGAACATTCCTTGGTCAAATCCATGAAAATATGTAATTTTAGATGTTTATATTCAAATATGAGCAGTGTACTGCACCAACAATTAACAATTGTTGACAGAAAAAGGGGGAAACGGGTTAAAATTTGAGCTTCTTTCGCCTACTTTTGTCAGAATTTCTCTACTGTTAAGGTGGTACCACCCTAAATGCCTAGTCGGGCCTCGGAAAAATCAACGTCACACACCTTGGGTCTAATATTTGAAATACTTAAAATTCCCTGAGAGCTAAGCCAAATATACCATATTTTAGCTATTGAAATGGAGAAAATTACACAATAGGCCCAAAATAAAAAAGTCAGCCTAGATTTAGTATAAATCGCCATGGAAACCAGGACATTGATTTTGTGCCATGAGACCTAAGCAGTGTATGAATACTATATATGGCCGTTTCACCCCCATAACCCTCCACTGTTTACATGGTACCAATAAAATATTTAGCCTGGACTATAAACAAACACCTCCAGATTACTCTGATCCCAAATAAGCATACATTTAATACTTTTACCCCCACCCTGAGGTCCGAATTCCCAAAAATAATTAATTTTCTGAGGGACTATTTGGCCATTCTACCCGGAAGTGGCGGATTTAGGGTGGTACCACCTTAACAGTAAAAGTGATTTTTTGGTTGCCATGGTTACCAGATAATTCCTTCATAAATAGAAGCTATTTGATACCCTAAGTCATAAATAAACCCCAAAATATGCCTAATAACCCTACTTTCTTAGTAATTTGGGCTAAACTAGGCCATGGTCAGGCATGCAGCGACAAAAATCTGCTCAAAATGTCCGGGTTTCTGACACAATTTTTCAATCGGTCGTGGACAAAAATCGGGCCTGACTTTAATATGTCCAACATACCTCTAACTGCAGCAAATGACATCTATATTAAGCTTGCTAGGCCCACTAAGCTCTCAGGAAGTTAGGGAAACAACCAAAACCCATGAGAATGCCCAAAAATGGTCATTTTGGGGCCAAAATCGCTGTTTTGGGCCCAAAATAGGCCCTAAAGTAAGATAATATGTTGTTTGGTTGCCATGGCAACCCATAACAACCAATGGAATTGTCATATATTTGATGCTTAACCTGTTGCATGATACAATACCCCGACATTTGATACTAAAACTGCTATGTGGACTCTAAAAAATCCCATTTTTTGTCAAATTTTGTGAGGACGTGGAAATATTTTCCGGGCGCCATTGATGGCGATCGAAGCAGACGCCTGCTTTTGAGGTCAATTTTTTGAGAAAATTGGAACATTCCTTGGTCAAATCCATGAAAATATGTAATTTTAGATGTTTATATTCAAATATGAGCAGTGTACTGCACCAACAATTAACAATTGTTGACAGAAAAAGGGGGAAACGGGTTAAAATTTGAGCTTCTTTCGCCTACTTTTGTCAGAATTTCTCTACTGTTAAGGTGGTACCACCCTAAATGCCTAGTCGGGCCTCGGAAAAATCAACGTCACACACCTTGGGTCTAATATTTGAAATACTTAAAATTCCCTGAGAGCTAAGCCAAATATACCATATTTTAGCTATTGAAATGGAGAAAATTACACAATAGGCCCAAAATAAAAAAGTCAGCCTAGATTTAGTATAAATCGCCATGGAAACCAGGACATTGATTTTGTGCCATGAGACCTAAGCAGTGTATGAATACTATATATGGCCGTTTCACCCCCATAACCCTCCACTGTTTACATGGTACCAATAAAATATTTAGCCTGGACTATAAACAAACACCTCCAGATTACTCTGATCCCAAATAAGCATACATTTAATACTTTTACCCCCACCCTGAGGTCCGAATTCCCAAAAATAATTAATTTTCTGAGGGACTATTTGGCCATTCTACCCGGAAGTGGCGGATTTAGGGTGGTACCACCTTAACAGTAAAAGTGATTTTTTGGTTGCCATGGTTACCAGATAATTCCTTCATAAATAGAAGCTATTTGATACCCTAAGTCATAAATAAACCCCAAAATATGCCTAATAACCCTACTTTCTTAGTAATTTGGGCTAAACTAGGCCATGGTCAGGCATGCAGCGACAAAAATCTGCTCAAAATGTCCGGGTTTCTGACACAATTTTTCAATCGGTCGTGGACAAAAATCGGGCCTGACTTTAATATGTCCAACATACCTCTAACTGCAGCAAATGACATCTATATTAAGCTTGCTAGGCCCACTAAGCTCTCAGGAAGTTAGGGAAACAACCAAAACCCATGAGAATGCCCAAAAATGGTCATTTTGGGGCCAAAATCGCTGTTTTGGGCCCAAAATAGGCCCTAAAGTAAGATAATATGTTGTTTGGTTGCCATGGCAACCCATAACAACCAATGGAATTGTCATATATTTGATGCTTAACCTGTTGCATGATACAATACCCCGACATTTGATACTAAAACTGCTATGTGGACTCTAAAAAATCCCATTTTTTGTCAAATTTTGTGAGGACGTGGAAATATTTTCCGGGCGCCATTGATGGCGATCGAAGCAGACGCCTGCTTTTGAGGTCAATTTTTTGAGAAAATTGGAACATTCCTTGGTCAAATCCATGAAAATATGTAATTTTAGATGTTTATATTCAAATATGAGCAGTGTACTGCACCAACAATTAACAATTGTTGACAGAAAAAGGGGGAAACGGGTTAAAATTTGAGCTTCTTTCGCCTACTTTTGTCAGAATTTCTCTACTGTTAAGGTGGTACCACCCTAAATGCCTAGTCGGGCCTCGGAAAAATCAACGTCACACACCTTGGGTCTAATATTTGAAATACTTAAAATTCCCTGAGAGCTAAGCCAAATATACCATATTTTAGCTATTGAAATGGAGAAAATTACACAATAGGCCCAAAATAAAAAAGTCAGCCTAGATTTAGTATAAATCGCCATGGAAACCAGGACATTGATTTTGTGCCATGAGACCTAAGCAGTGTATGAATACTATATATGGCCGTTTCACCCCCATAACCCTCCACTGTTTACATGGTACCAATAAAATATTTAGCCTGGACTATAAACAAACACCTCCAGATTACTCTGATCCCAAATAAGCATACATTTAATACTTTTACCCCCACCCTGAGGTCCGAATTCCCAAAAATAATTAATTTTCTGAGGGACTATTTGGCCATTCTACCCGGAAGTGGCGGATTTAGGGTGGTACCACCTTAACAGTAAAAGTGATTTTTTGGTTGCCATGGTTACCAGATAATTCCTTCATAAATAGAAGCTATTTGATACCCTAAGTCATAAATAAACCCCAAAATATGCCTAATAACCCTACTTTCTTAGTAATTTGGGCTAAACTAGGCCATGGTCAGGCATGCAGCGACAAAAATCTGCTCAAAATGTCCGGGTTTCTGACACAATTTTTCAATCGGTCGTGGACAAAAATCGGGCCTGACTTTAATATGTCCAACATACCTCTAACTGCAGCAAATGACATCTATATTAAGCTTGCTAGGCCCACTAAGCTCTCAGGAAGTTAGGGAAACAACCAAAACCCATGAGAATGCCCAAAAATGGTCATTTTGGGGCCAAAATCGCTGTTTTGGGCCCAAAATAGGCCCTAAAGTAAGATAATATGTTGTTTGGTTGCCATGGCAACCCATAACAACCAATGGAATTGTCATATATTTGATGCTTAACCTGTTGCATGATACAATACCCCGACATTTGATACTAAAACTGCTATGTGGACTCTAAAAAATCCCATTTTTTGTCAAATTTTGTGAGGACGTGGAAATATTTTCCGGGCGCCATTGATGGCGATCGAAGCAGACGCCTGCTTTTGAGGTCAATTTTTTGAGAAAATTGGAACATTCCTTGGTCAAATCCATGAAAATATGTAATTTTAGATGTTTATATTCAAATATGAGCAGTGTACTGCACCAACAATTAACAATTGTTGACAGAAAAAGGGGGAAACGGGTTAAAATTTGAGCTTCTTTCGCCTACTTTTGTCAGAATTTCTCTACTGTTAAGGTGGTACCACCCTAAATGCCTAGTCGGGCCTCGGAAAAATCAACGTCACACACCTTGGGTCTAATATTTGAAATACTTAAAATTCCCTGAGAGCTAAGCCAAATATACCATATTTTAGCTATTGAAATGGAGAAAATTACACAATAGGCCCAAAATAAAAAAGTCAGCCTAGATTTAGTATAAATCGCCATGGAAACCAGGACATTGATTTTGTGCCATGAGACCTAAGCAGTGTATGAATACTATATATGGCCGTTTCACCCCCATAACCCTCCACTGTTTACATGGTACCAATAAAATATTTAGCCTGGACTATAAACAAACACCTCCAGATTACTCTGATCCCAAATAAGCATACATTTAATACTTTTACCCCCACCCTGAGGTCCGAATTCCCAAAAATAATTAATTTTCTGAGGGACTATTTGGCCATTCTACCCGGAAGTGGCGGATTTAGGGTGGTACCACCTTAACAGTAAAAGTGATTTTTTGGTTGCCATGGTTACCAGATAATTCCTTCATAAATAGAAGCTATTTGATACCCTAAGTCATAAATAAACCCCAAAATATGCCTAATAACCCTACTTTCTTAGTAATTTGGGCTAAACTAGGCCATGGTCAGGCATGCAGCGACAAAAATCTGCTCAAAATGTCCGGGTTTCTGACACAATTTTTCAATCGGTCGTGGACAAAAATCGGGCCTGACTTTAATATGTCCAACATACCTCTAACTGCAGCAAATGACATCTATATTAAGCTTGCTAGGCCCACTAAGCTCTCAGGAAGTTAGGGAAACAACCAAAACCCATGAGAATGCCCAAAAATGGTCATTTTGGGGCCAAAATCGCTGTTTTGGGCCCAAAATAGGCCCTAAAGTAAGATAATATGTTGTTTGGTTGCCATGGCAACCCATAACAACCAATGGAATTGTCATATATTTGATGCTTAACCTGTTGCATGATACAATACCCCGACATTTGATACTAAAACTGCTATGTGGACTCTAAAAAATCCCATTTTTTGTCAAATTTTGTGAGGACGTGGAAATATTTTCCGGGCGCCATTGATGGCGATCGAAGCAGACGCCTGCTTTTGAGGTCAATTTTTTGAGAAAATTGGAACATTCCTTGGTCAAATCCATGAAAATATGTAATTTTAGATGTTTATATTCAAATATGAGCAGTGTACTGCACCAACAATTAACAATTGTTGACAGAAAAAGGGGGAAACGGGTTAAAATTTGAGCTTCTTTCGCCTACTTTTGTCAGAATTTCTCTACTGTTAAGGTGGTACCACCCTAAATGCCTAGTCGGGCCTCGGAAAAATCAACGTCACACACCTTGGGTCTAATATTTGAAATACTTAAAATTCCCTGAGAGCTAAGCCAAATATACCATATTTTAGCTATTGAAATGGAGAAAATTACACAATAGGCCCAAAATAAAAAAGTCAGCCTAGATTTAGTATAAATCGCCATGGAAACCAGGACATTGATTTTGTGCCATGAGACCTAAGCAGTGTATGAATACTATATATGGCCGTTTCACCCCCATAACCCTCCACTGTTTACATGGTACCAATAAAATATTTAGCCTGGACTATAAACAAACACCTCCAGATTACTCTGATCCCAAATAAGCATACATTTAATACTTTTACCCCCACCCTGAGGTCCGAATTCCCAAAAATAATTAATTTTCTGAGGGACTATTTGGCCATTCTACCCGGAAGTGGCGGATTTAGGGTGGTACCACCTTAACAGTAAAAGTGATTTTTTGGTTGCCATGGTTACCAGATAATTCCTTCATAAATAGAAGCTATTTGATACCCTAAGTCATAAATAAACCCCAAAATATGCCTAATAACCCTACTTTCTTAGTAATTTGGGCTAAACTAGGCCATGGTCAGGCATGCAGCGACAAAAATCTGCTCAAAATGTCCGGGTTTCTGACACAATTTTTCAATCGGTCGTGGACAAAAATCGGGCCTGACTTTAATATGTCCAACATACCTCTAACTGCAGCAAATGACATCTATATTAAGCTTGCTAGGCCCACTAAGCTCTCAGGAAGTTAGGGAAACAACCAAAACCCATGAGAATGCCCAAAAATGGTCATTTTGGGGCCAAAATCGCTGTTTTGGGCCCAAAATAGGCCCTAAAGTAAGATAATATGTTGTTTGGTTGCCATGGCAACCCATAACAACCAATGGAATTGTCATATATTTGATGCTTAACCTGTTGCATGATACAATACCCCGACATTTGATACTAAAACTGCTATGTGGACTCTAAAAAATCCCATTTTTTGTCAAATTTTGTGAGGACGTGGAAATATTTTCCGGGCGCCATTGATGGCGATCGAAGCAGACGCCTGCTTTTGAGGTCAATTTTTTGAGAAAATTGGAACATTCCTTGGTCAAATCCATGAAAATATGTAATTTTAGATGTTTATATTCAAATATGAGCAGTGTACTGCACCAACAATTAACAATTGTTGACAGAAAAAGGGGGAAACGGGTTAAAATTTGAGCTTCTTTCGCCTACTTTTGTCAGAATTTCTCTACTGTTAACAGTAAAAGTGATTTTTTGGTTGCCATGGTTACCAGATAATTCCTTCATAAATAGAAGCTATTTGATACCCTAAGTCATAAATAAACCCCAAAATATGCCTAATAACCCTACTTTCTTAGTAATTTGGGCTAAACTAGGCCATGGTCAGGCATGCAGCGACAAAAATCTGCTCAAAATGTCCGGGTTTCTGACACAATTTTTCAATCGGTCGTGGACAAAAATCGGGCCTGACTTTAATATGTCCAACATACCTCTAACTGCAGCAAATGACATCTATATTAAGCTTGCTAGGCCCACTAAGCTCTCAGGAAGTTAGGGAAACAACCAAAACCCATGAGAATGCCCAAAAATGGTCATTTTGGGGCCAAAATCGCTGTTTTGGGCCCAAAATAGGCCCTAAAGTAAGATAATATGTTGTTTGGTTGCCATGGCAACCCATAACAACCAATGGAATTGTCATATATTTGATGCTTAACCTGTTGCATGATACAATACCCCGACATTTGATACTAAAACTGCTATGTGGACTCTAAAAAATCCCATTTTTTGTCAAATTTTGTGAGGACGTGGAAATATTTTCCGGGCGCCATTGATGGCGATCGAAGCAGACGCCTGCTTTTGAGGTCAATTTTTTGAGAAAATTGGAACATTCCTTGGTCAAATCCATGAAAATATGTAATTTTAGATGTTTATATTCAAATATGAGCAGTGTACTGCACCAACAATTAACAATTGTTGACAGAAAAAGGGGGAAACGGGTTAAAATTTGAGCTTCTTTCGCCTACTTTTGTCAGAATTTCTCTACTGTTAAGGTGGTACCACCCTAAATGCCTAGTCGGGCCTCGGAAAAATCAACGTCACACACCTTGGGTCTAATATTTGAAATACTTAAAATTCCCTGAGAGCTAAGCCAAATATACCATATTTTAGCTATTGAAATGGAGAAAATTACACAATAGGCCCAAAATAAAAAAGTCAGCCTAGATTTAGTATAAATCGCCATGGAAACCAGGACATTGATTTTGTGCCATGAGACCTAAGCAGTGTATGAATACTATATATGGCCGTTTCACCCCCATAACCCTCCACTGTTTACATGGTACCAATAAAATATTTAGCCTGGACTATAAACAAACACCTCCAGATTACTCTGATCCCAAATAAGCATACATTTAATACTTTTACCCCCACCCTGAGGTCCGAATTCCCAAAAATAATTAATTTTCTGAGGGACTATTTGGCCATTCTACCCGGAAGTGGCGGATTTAGGGTGGTACCACCTTAACAGTAAAAGTGATTTTTTGGTTGCCATGGTTACCAGATAATTCCTTCATAAATAGAAGCTATTTGATACCCTAAGTCATAAATAAACCCCAAAATATGCCTAATAACCCTACTTTCTTAGTAATTTGGGCTAAACTAGGCCATGGTCAGGCATGCAGCGACAAAAATCTGCTCAAAATGTCCGGGTTTCTGACACAATTTTTCAATCGGTCGTGGACAAAAATCGGGCCTGACTTTAATATGTCCAACATACCTCTAACTGCAGCAAATGACATCTATATTAAGCTTGCTAGGCCCACTAAGCTCTCAGGAAGTTAGGGAAACAACCAAAACCCATGAGAATGCCCAAAAATGGTCATTTTGGGGCCAAAATCGCTGTTTTGGGCCCAAAATAGGCCCTAAAGTAAGATAATATGTTGTTTGGTTGCCATGGCAACCCATAACAACCAATGGAATTGTCATATATTTGATGCTTAACCTGTTGCATGATACAATACCCCGACATTTGATACTAAAACTGCTATGTGGACTCTAAAAAATCCCATTTTTTGTCAAATTTTGTGAGGACGTGGAAATATTTTCCGGGCGCCATTGATGGCGATCGAAGCAGACGCCTGCTTTTGAGGTCAATTTTTTGAGAAAATTGGAACATTCCTTGGTCAAATCCATGAAAATATGTAATTTTAGATGTTTATATTCAAATATGAGCAGTGTACTGCACCAACAATTAACAATTGTTGACAGAAAAAGGGGGAAACGGGTTAAAATTTGAGCTTCTTTCGCCTACTTTTGTCAGAATTTCTCTACTGTTAAGGTGGTACCACCCTAAATGCCTAGTCGGGCCTCGGAAAAATCAACGTCACACACCTTGGGTCTAATATTTGAAATACTTAAAATTCCCTGAGAGCTAAGCCAAATATACCATATTTTAGCTATTGAAATGGAGAAAATTACACAATAGGCCCAAAATAAAAAAGTCAGCCTAGATTTAGTATAAATCGCCATGGAAACCAGGACATTGATTTTGTGCCATGAGACCTAAGCAGTGTATGAATACTATATATGGCCGTTTCACCCCCATAACCCTCCACTGTTTACATGGTACCAATAAAATATTTAGCCTGGACTATAAACAAACACCTCCAGATTACTCTGATCCCAAATAAGCATACATTTAATACTTTTACCCCCACCCTGAGGTCCGAATTCCCAAAAATAATTAATTTTCTGAGGGACTATTTGGCCATTCTACCCGGAAGTGGCGGATTTAGGGTGGTACCACCTTAACAGTAAAAGTGATTTTTTGGTTGCCATGGTTACCAGATAATTCCTTCATAAATAGAAGCTATTTGATACCCTAAGTCATAAATAAACCCCAAAATATGCCTAATAACCCTACTTTCTTAGTAATTTGGGCTAAACTAGGCCATGGTCAGGCATGCAGCGACAAAAATCTGCTCAAAATGTCCGGGTTTCTGACACAATTTTTCAATCGGTCGTGGACAAAAATCGGGCCTGACTTTAATATGTCCAACATACCTCTAACTGCAGCAAATGACATCTATATTAAGCTTGCTAGGCCCACTAAGCTCTCAGGAAGTTAGGGAAACAACCAAAACCCATGAGAATGCCCAAAAATGGTCATTTTGGGGCCAAAATCGCTGTTTTGGGCCCAAAATAGGCCCTAAAGTAAGATAATATGTTGTTTGGTTGCCATGGCAACCCATAACAACCAATGGAATTGTCATATATTTGATGCTTAACCTGTTGCATGATACAATACCCCGACATTTGATACTAAAACTGCTATGTGGACTCTAAAAAATCCCATTTTTTGTCAAATTTTGTGAGGACGTGGAAATATTTTCCGGGCGCCATTGATGGCGATCGAAGCAGACGCCTGCTTTTGAGGTCAATTTTTTGAGAAAATTGGAACATTCCTTGGTCAAATCCATGAAAATATGTAATTTTAGATGTTTATATTCAAATATGAGCAGTGTACTGCACCAACAATTAACAATTGTTGACAGAAAAAGGGGGAAACGGGTTAAAATTTGAGCTTCTTTCGCCTACTTTTGTCAGAATTTCTCTACTGTTAAGGTGGTACCACCCTAAATGCCTAGTCGGGCCTCGGAAAAATCAACGTCACACACCTTGGGTCTAATATTTGAAATACTTAAAATTCCCTGAGAGCTAAGCCAAATATACCATATTTTAGCTATTGAAATGGAGAAAATTACACAATAGGCCCAAAATAAAAAAGTCAGCCTAGATTTAGTATAAATCGCCATGGAAACCAGGACATTGATTTTGTGCCATGAGACCTAAGCAGTGTATGAATACTATATATGGCCGTTTCACCCCCATAACCCTCCACTGTTTACATGGTACCAATAAAATATTTAGCCTGGACTATAAACAAACACCTCCAGATTACTCTGATCCCAAATAAGCATACATTTAATACTTTTACCCCCACCCTGAGGTCCGAATTCCCAAAAATAATTAATTTTCTGAGGGACTATTTGGCCATTCTACCCGGAAGTGGCGGATTTAGGGTGGTACCACCTTAACAGTAAAAGTGATTTTTTGGTTGCCATGGTTACCAGATAATTCCTTCATAAATAGAAGCTATTTGATACCCTAAGTCATAAATAAACCCCAAAATATGCCTAATAACCCTACTTTCTTAGTAATTTGGGCTAAACTAGGCCATGGTCAGGCATGCAGCGACAAAAATCTGCTCAAAATGTCCGGGTTTCTGACACAATTTTTCAATCGGTCGTGGACAAAAATCGGGCCTGACTTTAATATGTCCAACATACCTCTAACTGCAGCAAATGACATCTATATTAAGCTTGCTAGGCCCACTAAGCTCTCAGGAAGTTAGGGAAACAACCAAAACCCATGAGAATGCCCAAAAATGGTCATTTTGGGGCCAAAATCGCTGTTTTGGGCCCAAAATAGGCCCTAAAGTAAGATAATATGTTGTTTGGTTGCCATGGCAACCCATAACAACCAATGGAATTGTCATATATTTGATGCTTAACCTGTTGCATGATACAATACCCCGACATTTGATACTAAAACTGCTATGTGGACTCTAAAAAATCCCATTTTTTGTCAAATTTTGTGAGGACGTGGAAATATTTTCCGGGCGCCATTGATGGCGATCGAAGCAGACGCCTGCTTTTGAGGTCAATTTTTTGAGAAAATTGGAACATTCCTTGGTCAAATCCATGAAAATATGTAATTTTAGATGTTTATATTCAAATATGAGCAGTGTACTGCACCAACAATTAACAATTGTTGACAGAAAAAGGGGGAAACGGGTTAAAATTTGAGCTTCTTTCGCCTACTTTTGTCAGAATTTCTCTACTGTTAAGGTGGTACCACCCTAAATGCCTAGTCGGGCCTCGGAAAAATCAACGTCACACACCTTGGGTCTAATATTTGAAATACTTAAAATTCCCTGAGAGCTAAGCCAAATATACCATATTTTAGCTATTGAAATGGAGAAAATTACACAATAGGCCCAAAATAAAAAAGTCAGCCTAGATTTAGTATAAATCGCCATGGAAACCAGGACATTGATTTTGTGCCATGAGACCTAAGCAGTGTATGAATACTATATATGGCCGTTTCACCCCCATAACCCTCCACTGTTTACATGGTACCAATAAAATATTTAGCCTGGACTATAAACAAACACCTCCAGATTACTCTGATCCCAAATAAGCATACATTTAATACTTTTACCCCCACCCTGAGGTCCGAATTCCCAAAAATAATTAATTTTCTGAGGGACTATTTGGCCATTCTACCCGGAAGTGGCGGATTTAGGGTGGTACCACCTTAACAGTAAAAGTGATTTTTTGGTTGCCATGGTTACCAGATAATTCCTTCATAAATAGAAGCTATTTGATACCCTAAGTCATAAATAAACCCCAAAATATGCCTAATAACCCTACTTTCTTAGTAATTTGGGCTAAACTAGGCCATGGTCAGGCATGCAGCGACAAAAATCTGCTCAAAATGTCCGGGTTTCTGACACAATTTTTCAATCGGTCGTGGACAAAAATCGGGCCTGACTTTAATATGTCCAACATACCTCTAACTGCAGCAAATGACATCTATATTAAGCTTGCTAGGCCCACTAAGCTCTCAGGAAGTTAGGGAAACAACCAAAACCCATGAGAATGCCCAAAAATGGTCATTTTGGGGCCAAAATCGCTGTTTTGGGCCCAAAATAGGCCCTAAAGTAAGATAATATGTTGTTTGGTTGCCATGGCAACCCATAACAACCAATGGAATTGTCATATATTTGATGCTTAACCTGTTGCATGATACAATACCCCGACATTTGATACTAAAACTGCTATGTGGACTCTAAAAAATCCCATTTTTTGTCAAATTTTGTGAGGACGTGGAAATATTTTCCGGGCGCCATTGATGGCGATCGAAGCAGACGCCTGCTTTTGAGGTCAATTTTTTGAGAAAATTGGAACATTCCTTGGTCAAATCCATGAAAATATGTAATTTTAGATGTTTATATTCAAATATGAGCAGTGTACTGCACCAACAATTAACAATTGTTGACAGAAAAAGGGGGAAACGGGTTAAAATTTGAGCTTCTTTCGCCTACTTTTGTCAGAATTTCTCTACTGTTAAGGTGGTACCACCCTAAATGCCTAGTCGGGCCTCGGAAAAATCAACGTCACACACCTTGGGTCTAATATTTGAAATACTTAAAATTCCCTGAGAGCTAAGCCAAATATACCATATTTTAGCTATTGAAATGGAGAAAATTACACAATAGGCCCAAAATAAAAAAGTCAGCCTAGATTTAGTATAAATCGCCATGGAAACCAGGACATTGATTTTGTGCCATGAGACCTAAGCAGTGTATGAATACTATATATGGCCGTTTCACCCCCATAACCCTCCACTGTTTACATGGTACCAATAAAATATTTAGCCTGGACTATAAACAAACACCTCCAGATTACTCTGATCCCAAATAAGCATACATTTAATACTTTTACCCCCACCCTGAGGTCCGAATTCCCAAAAATAATTAATTTTCTGAGGGACTATTTGGCCATTCTACCCGGAAGTGGCGGATTTAGGGTGGTACCACCTTGTTTGGCATCAAATGAAAGCTGGGTGTTAGGCCGTTTTATCCCAATACCTATGGATTATGGAACCGCCGCCGAGAAAGAAAAAATTGGGCCAAAAAAAAAAAAAAAAAATTGGCCACTGACAAAAAAATAAAATAAAAAAAAATGCGGGCGGGTAGATTTGGGAAAAAAAAGTCACCCGCCCGCTCCACCGGAAATAGACTTTTTTTAAAGTGTGGCTACTCATGGCACAGACTCACACTCACAGTACACCCACCCACCTCCCATCATGGCCATGTTCAATTGTTCAATAGTACTCATAGGCCTAATATTTATGTACACATAGCTAACTACTAATAGGGAATGAGCTTGACGGGTGAAAATTTATAGAACGAAAGTGGGAGTAAACCTAAGTTGAAGCACATAGGGCTGAACTAGGCCAGGGGTACTTAAAACGTGCCTGCTCAAAACATGATTGACTTGACACTTGTTTATGACGTAGCCGTAACATGCCGTAGGGACAACTTACCGAAAATGACGCTTAGGACAAACATAAAGGACGACATGACTTCAGCCGCTCAAACAACGAGGGCCGAATCAGATGCTCGATGGTTGATCCTTCTTGATACCTATTTTCCAAAAGTCTTGAATCGTAGCTAGTTTGATAACTAGAGTTATTGGCGAATAACTGCAGACAATGTTACGTCTTGAAATTCGCCATTTTGTCGTCGACGCTGTCTGCAGGTCACGTGTCAAAATTCTCCAAACAGATTGTCGGTTTTTGTGTTTTTGCCGACGCTCTCCTGCCAGAGTTTTGAGAAAGTTGCGGGTGCTGAACACCAGGTGGCGAGTCGGGAGTGTTGTTTCCCGCCTCAAACTGGTAGAATCCGATCAGTATGCAACTAGCTTAGGTGGAGTCTTAGACTAAGACTATCCTCGGCGCACATTTCGTGTACGCCAATCACAGATAACAATCAAGAAAGGAGGTCACGGCAGCCGCCGCGCTGCGCGCGGCGGCTGCCGTGACCTCCTTTCTTGACAACAAACACACGAGGAGCCGGGCAGGCTTGTTGATACAGAATTCGATTTCATGTCGGGGGGGGGGGGGGGGGGGGGAGGGGGGCTGGGGGGTAAGAGTTTACAAAAAAACTGCCAAAACCAGCTGCGTGCGGCGAATGCCGTGACCTCTTGTTTGACAACAAACACACGAGGAGCAGGGGTGGCTTGTTGGTACAGAACTCGCCTTAATGTGGGGGGGGGCAAAAAAATTTGGACCCCTTGACCGGGGGGGCAAAAAAAATTGGACCCCTCTTGGGGAGGGGGCAATATAATTTAACCTATTTTGAGCCAAAAAGCCCGCGCGTTACTATGCTTCAAAGGGCCCGCGCGTGAGCCGATTTTCGACCCTAAGGGGGGGGGGGGGAGTAAAAATTTTTGACCCCCTTGTTGTTAAAAAATGATCACTCCCTTATGGATACCATGGGCTAGGCCTACACCGGGGGGGGGGCACTCTCATATTTATGGATACCATGGGCTAGGCTTACACCGGGGGGGGGGGCACTCTCATATTTATGGATACCATGGGCTAGGCCTACACCGGGGGGGGGGGCACTCTCATATTTATGGATACCATGGGCTAGGCCTACACCGGGGGGGGGGCACTCTCATATTTATGGATACCATGGGCTAGGCCTACACCGGGGGGGGGAGCACTCTCATATTTATGGATACCGGTACCATGGGCTAGGCCTACACCGGGGGGGGGAGCTCTCATATTTATGGATACCATGGGCTAGGCCTACACCGGGGGGGGGGGGCACTCTCATATTTATGGATACTGGTACCATGGGCTAGGCCTACACCAGGGGGGGGGCCTCTCATATTTATGGATACCATGGGCTAGGCCTACACCGGGGGGGGGGCACTCTCATATTTATGGATACCGGTACCATGGGCTAGGCCTACACCGGGGGGGCCCTCTCATATTTATGGATACCATGGGCTAGGCCTACACCGGGGGGGCACTCTCATATTTATGGATACCATGGGCTAGGCCTACACCGGGGGGGGGCACTCTCATATTTATGGATACCATGGGCTAGGCCTACACCGGGGGGGGAGCACTCTCATATTTATGGATACCGGTACCATGGGCTAGGCCTACACCGGGGGGGGGGGCTCTCATATTTATGGATACCATGAGCTAGGCCTACACCGGGGGGGGGCACTCTCATATTTATGGATACTGGTACCATGGGCTAGGCCTACACCGGGGGGGGGCCTCTCATATTTATGGATACCATGGGCTAGGCCTACACCGGGGGGGGGCACTCTCATATTTATGGATACCGGTACCATGGGCTAGGCCTACACCGGGGGGGGCCCTCTCATATTTATGGATACCATGGGCTAGGCCTACACCGGGGGGGCACTCTCATATTTATGGATACCATGGGCTAGGCCTACACCGGGGGGGGTACTCTCATATTTTTGGATACCATGGGCTAGGCCTACACCGGGGGGCACTCTCATATTTATGGATACCATGGGCTAGGCCTACACCGGGGGGGGGCACTCTCATATTTATGGATACCATGGGCTAGGCCTACACCGGGGGGGGCACTCTCATATTTATGGATACCGGTACCATGGGCTAGGCCTACACCGGGGGGGGCACTCTCATATTTATGGATACCATGGGCTAGGCCTACACCGGGGGGGGCACTCTCATATTTTTGGATACCATGTGCGTACATGTATCACCCTAATTTTGGACCGCTTTTACCGGGACAAAATTCCACCAAAACACCCCCCTTTTGGCGTAAAAAAGCAGCCCCCTTTTAGTGGGACACCACCCTTAATTGGCCAAAACCGACCCCCTTTTTACGGGAGGTGGTGAGATTTTGTGTGGAGGGGCGAAATTTTTTTACGCCCCCCCCTCGAGAGCGCATGGAACGTTTCGCGTCCCCCCTCGCCGAAAAATCCCCCCCCCATTTTGAACCATAGTAACTCATAGGCTTTTTTGCCAAAAAGGGGCTTAAATGTTTACACCCCCCCTCAAAAATTTGGACCCCTTGACCGGGGGGGCAAAAAAAATTGGACCCCTCTTGGGGAGGGGGCAATATAATTTAACCTATTTTGAGCCAAAAAGCCCGCGCGTTACTATGCTTCAAAGGGCCCGCGCGCGAGCCGATTTTCGACCCTAAGGGGGGGGGGGGGTAAAAATTTTTGACCCCCTTGTTGTTAAAAAATGATCACTCCCTTATGGATACCATGGGCTAGGCCTACACCGGGGGGGGGGCACTCTCATATTTATGGATACCATGGGCTAGGCTTACACCGGGGGGGGGGGGCACTCTCATATTTATGGATACCATGGGCTAGGCCTACACCGGGGGGGGGGGGGCACTCTCATATTTATGGATACCATGGGCTAGGCCTACACCGGGGGGGGGGCACTCTCATATTTATGGATACCATGGGCTAGGCCTACACCGGGGGGGGGAGCACTCTCATATTTATGGATACCGGTACCATGGGCTAGGCCTACACCGGGGGGGGGAGCTCTCATATTTATGGATACCATGGGCTAGGCCTACACCGGGGGGGGGGGGGGCACTCTCATATTTATGGATACTGGTACCATGGGCTAGGCCTACACCAGGGGGGGGGCCTCTCATATTTATGGATACCATGGGCTAGGCCTACACCGGGGGGGGGCACTCTCATATTTATGGATACCGGTACCATGGGCTAGGCCTACACCGGGGGGGCCCTCTCATATTTATGGATACCATGGGCTAGGCCTACACCGGGGGGGCACTCTCATATTTATGGATACCATGGGCTAGGCCTACACCGGGGGGGGGCACTCTCATATTTATGGATACCATGGGCTAGGCCTACACCGGGGGGGGAGCACTCTCATATTTATGGATACCGGTACCATGGGCTAGGCCTACACCGGGGGGGGGGGCTCTCATATTTATGGATACCATGAGCTAGGCCTACACCGGGGGGGGGGCACTCTCATATTTATGGATACTGGTACCATGGGCTAGGCCTACACCGGGGGGGGGCCTCTCATATTTATGGATACCATGGGCTAGGCCTACACCGGGGGGGGGCACTCTCATATTTATGGATACCGGTACCATGGGCTAGGCCTACACCGGGGGGGGCCCTCTCATATTTATGGATACCATGGGCTAGGCCTACACCGGGGGGGCACTCTCATATTTATGGATACCATGGGCTAGGCCTACACCGGGGGGGGTACTCTCATATTTTTGGATACCATGGGCTAGGCCTACACCGGGGGGCACTCTCATATTTATGGATACCATGGGCTAGGCCTACACCGGGGGGGGGCACTCTCATATTTATGGATACCATGGGCTAGGCCTACACCGGGGGGGGCACTCTCATATTTATGGATACCGGTACCATGGGCTAGGCCTACACCGGGGGGGGCACTCTCATATTTATGGATACCATGGGCTAGGCCTACACCGGGGGGGGCACTCTCATATTTTTGGATACCATGTGCGTACATGTATCACCCTAATTTTGGACCGCTTTTACCGGGACAAAATTCCACCAAAACACCCCCCTTTTGGCGTAAAAAAGCAGCCCCCTTTTAGTGGGACACCACCCTTAATTGGCCAAAACCGACCCCCTTTTTACGGGAGGTGGTGAGATTTTGTGTGGAGGGGCGAAATTTTTTTACGCCCCCCCCTCGAGAGCGCATGGAACGTTTCGCGTCCCCCCTCGCCGAAAAATCCCCCCCCCATTTTGAACCATAGTAACTCATAGGCTTTTTTGCCAAAAAGGGGCTTAAATGTTTACACCCCCCCTCAAAAATTTGGACCCCTTGACCGGGGGGGCAAAAAAAATTGGACCCCTCTTGGGGAGGGGGCAATATAATTTAACCTATTTTGAGCCAAAAAGCCCGCGCGTTACTATGCTTCAAAGGGCCCGCGCGCGAGCCGATTTTCGACCCTAAGGGGGGGGGGGGGTAAAAATTTTTGACCCCCTTGTTGTTAAAAAATGATCACTCCCTTATGGATACCATGGGCTAGGCCTACACCGGGGGGGGGGCACTCTCATATTTATGGATACCATGGGCTAGGCTTACACCGGGGGGGGGGCACTCTCATATTTATGGATACCATGGGCTAGGCCTACACCGGGGGGGGGCACTCTCATATTTATGGATACCATGGGCTAGGCCTACACCGGGGGGGGGGCACTCTCATATTTATGGATACCATTGGCTAGGCCTACACCGGGGGGGGAGCACTCTCATATTTATGGATACCGGTACCATGGGCTAGGCCTACACCGGGGGGGGGGGCTCTCATATTTATGGATACCATGGGCTAGGCCTACACCGGGGGGGGGGGGGCACTCTCATATTTATGGATACTGGTACCATGGGCTAGGCCTACACCGGGGGGGGGGGCTCTCATATTTATGGATACCATGGGCTAGGCCTACACCGGGGGGGGGGCACTCTCATATTTATGGATACCGGTACCATGGGCTAGGCCTACACCGGGGGGGCCCTCTCATATTTATGGATACCATGGGCTAGGCCTACACCGGGGGGGCACTCTCATATTTATGGATACCATGGGCTAGGCCTACACCGGGGGGGGGCACTCTCATATTTATGGATACCATGGGCTAGGCCTACACCGGGGGGGGAGCACTCTCATATTTATGGATACCGGTACCATGGGCTAGGCCTACACCGGGGGGGGGGGGCTCTCATATTTATGGATACCATGAGCTAGGCCTACACCGGGGGGGGCACTCTCATATTTATGGATACTGGTACCATGGGCTAGGCCTACACCGGGGGGGGGCCTCTCATATTTATGGATACCATGGGCTAGGCCTACACCGGGGGGGGGCACTCTCATATTTATGGATACCGGTACCATGGGCTAGGCCTACACCGGGGGGGGCCCTCTCATATTTATGGATACCATGGGCTAGGCCTACACCGGGGGGGCACTCTCATATTTATGGATACCATGGGCTAGGCCTACACCGGGGGGGGTACTCTCATATTTTTGGATACCATGGGCTAGGCCTACACCGGGGGGCACTCTCATATTTATGGATACCATGGGCTAGGCCTACACCGGGGGGGGGCACTCTCATATTTATGGATACCATGGGCTAGGCCTACACCGGGGGGGGGCACTCTCATATTTATGGATACCGGTACCATGGGCTAGGCCTACACCGGGGGGGGCACTCTCATATTTATGGATACCATGGGCTAGGCCTACACCGGGGGGGGCACTCTCATATTTTTGGATACCATGTGCGTACATGTATCACCCTAATTTTGGACCGCTTTTACCGGGACAAAATTCCACCAAAACACCCCCCTTTTGGCGTAAAAAAGCAGCCCCCTTTTAGTGGGACACCACCCTTAATTGGCCAAAACCGACCCCCTTTTTACGGGAGGTGGTGAGATTTTGTGTGGAGGGGCGAAATTTTTTTACGCCCCCCCCTCGAGAGCGCGTGGAACGTTTCGCGTCCCCCCTCGCCGAAAAATCCCCCCCCCATTTTGAACCATAGTAACTCATAGGCTTTTTTGCCAAAAAGGGGCTTAAATGTTTACACCCCCCCTCAAGAGGGGTCAGAATTTTTACCCCCCCCCCATAACTAATAAATTAACACTCCCTACAATGGCCAAAATTGGACCCCTTTTGGCGGGATACCACCCTAAATTTGGGCCGAATTCTAGGAAAAAGATACCCCAGGTGTGCAGGTAGACCGTAGGTGTACCTCAGGTACCGTACAGCTGTACAGGTAAACCGTAGGTGTACCTCGGGTACCGTACAGGTGAGTAGAGTGACTGCAGGTGTACCCAGGTAGTGTACAGGTGTGCAGGTAGACTGTAGGTATACCTTAGGTAGCGTACAGGTGAGAAGAGTGACTGTAGGTGTACTGCAGGTAGCATACAGGTGTGCAGGTAGACTGTATGTGTACCTCAGGTAGCATAAAGGTGTGCAGGTAGACTGTACGTGTAGCTCAGGTAGCTTACAGGTGAGTAGGGTGACTGCAGGTGTACCTCAGGTAGCATACATGTGTGCAGGTAGACTATAGATGTACTTCAGGTAGCGTATAGGTGAGTAGGGGGAATGTAGGTGTACCTCAGGTAATGTACAGGTGAGTAGGGTGACTGCAGGTGTACCTCAGGTAGCGTGCATGTGTGCAGGTAGACTATAGATGTACCTCAGGTAGAGTACAGGTGTGCAGCTAGACCGTAGGTGTACCTCAGGTAGAGTATAGGTGAGTAGGAAGACTGTAGGTGTACCTCAGGTAACGTACAGGTGTGCAGGTAGACTATGTGTGGACCTCAGGTAGCGTACAGGTGAGTAGGGTGAATGTAGGTGTACCTCAGGTAGCGTACAAGTGGGTAAAGTGACTGTAGGTGTACCTCAGGTAAGGTACAGGTGAGTAGGGTGACTGTAGGTGTACCTCAGGTAGCGTACAGGTGAGTAGGGTGACTGTAGGTGTACCTCAGGTAGCGTACATATAGCATGTAGGTGTACCTGTCCACTTGTTACATGCCCTATATAGCCTGTAGGCATACCTGTCCACCTGAAGCACGCCTCATATAGCATGTAGGTGTACCTGTCCACCTGTAGCACGCCTCATATAACATCTAGGCATACCTGTCCACCTGTAGCACGCCTCATATAGCCTGTAGGCATACACGTCCACCTGTAACATGCCTCATATAGCCTATAGGTGTACCTGTCCACCTGTAGCACGCCTCATATAGCGTACATATAGCATGTAGGTGTACCTGTCCACTTGTTACATGCCCTAGTACCTTTATATCGCAATGGTGATTGGCCCAGTACCCTTATAAAGCAGTTAGTGCAATGGTGATTGGCCCAGTACCTTTATATCACAATGGTGATTGGCCCAGTACCCTTAGAGAGCAGGGAGTGTAATGATGATTGGCCCAGTACATTTAGAGAGCAGTGAGAGCAATGGTGATTGGCCCAGTACCTTTATATCGCAATGGTGATTGGCCCAGTACCCTTAGAGAGCAGTGAGTGCAATGGTGATTGGCCCAGTTCTTTTATATCGCAATGGTGATTGGCCCAGTACCCTCATAGAGCAGTTAATGCAATGGTGATTGGCCCAGTACCCTCAGAGAGCAGTGAGTGCAATGCTGATTGGCCCAGTACCTTTATATCGCAATGGTGATTGAACCAGTACCCTCATAGAGCAGTTAATGCAATGGTGATTGGCCAAGTACCCTCAGAGAGCAGTGAGTGCAATGGTGATTGGCCCAGTACCTTTATATCGCAATGGTGATTGGCCCAGTACCCTCATAGAGCAGTAAGTGCAATGGTGATGGGCCCAGTACTCTCAGAGAGCAGTGAGTGCAATGGTGATTGGCCCAGTGTTGATTCAATGTTGATTCAGCGTTGATTCAACATTGACCTGATTTTTGTGCCCACTGGGATGGTGATTGGCCCAGAACCTTGATATCACAATGGTGATTGGCCCAATACCCTTAGAGAGCAGTGAGTGCAATGGTGATTGGCCCAGTACTCTTAGAGACCAGTGAGTGCAATGGTGATTGGCCCAGTACCTTTATATTGCAATGGTGATTGGCCCAGTACCCTTATAGAGCAGTTAGTTCAATGATGATTGGCCCAGTACCTTTATATCACAATGGTGATTGGCCCAGTACCCTTAGAGAGCAGGGAGTGTAATGATGATTGGCCCAGTACATTTAGAGAGCAGTGAGAGCAATGGTGATTGGCCCAGTACCTTTATATCGCAATGGTGATTGGCCCAGTACCCTTAGAGAGCAGTGAGTGCAATGGTGATTGGCCCAGTTCTTTTATATCGCAATGGTGATTGGCCCAGTACCCTCATAGAGCAGTTAATGCAATGGTGATTGGCCCAGTACCCTCAGAGAGCAGTGAGTGCAATGGTGATTGGCCCAGTACCTTTATATCGCAATGGTGATTGAACCAGTACCCTCATAGAGCAGTTAATGCAATGGTGATTGGCCAAGTACCCTCAGAGAGCAGTGAGTGCAATGGTGATTGGCCCAGTACCTTTATATCGCAATGGTGATTGGCCCAGTACCCTCATAGAGCAGTAAGTGCAATGGTGATGGGCCCAGTACTCTCAGAGAGCAGTGAGTGCAATGGTGATTGGCCCAGTGTTGATTCAATGTTGATTCAGCGTTGATTCAACATTGACCTGATTTTTGTGCCCACTGGGATGGTGATTGGCCCAGAACCTTGATATCACAATGGTGATTGGCCCAGTACCCTTAGAGAGCAGTGAGTGCAAAGGTGATTGGCCCAGTACTCTTAGAGACCAGTGAGTGCAATGGTGATTGGCCCAGTACCTTTATATTGCAATGGTGATTGGCCCAGTACCCTTATAGAGCAGTTAGTTCAATGATGATTGGCCCAGTACCCTCAGAGGGCAGTGAGTGCAATGGCGATTGGCCCAGTACCTTTATATCGCAATGGTGATTGGCCCAGTACCCTTAGAGAGCAGTGAGTGCAATGGTGATTGGCCCAGTACTTTTATATCGCAATGGTGATTGGCCCAGTACCCTCATAGAGCAGTTAATGCAATGGTGATTGGCCCAGTACCCTCAGAGAGCAGTGAGAGCAATGGTGATTGGCCCAGTACCTTTATATCGCAATGGTGATTGGCCCAGTACCCTTAGAGAGCAGTGAGTGCAATGGTGATTGGCCCAGTTCTTTTATATCGCAATGGTGATTGGCCCAGTACCCTCATAGAGCAGTTGATGCAATGGTGATTGGCCCAGTACCCTCAGAGAGCAGTGAGTGCAATGGTGATTGGCCCAGTACCCTTAGAGAGCAGGGAGTGTAATGGTGATTGGCCCAGCACCATTATGGAGCAGTGAGTGCAATGGTGATTGGCCCAGTACATCTAGAGAGCAGTGAGAGCAATGGTGATTGGCCCAGTACCTTTATATCGCAATGGTGATTGGCCCAGTACCTTTATATCGCAATGGTGATTGGCCCAGTACATCTAGAGAGCAGTGAGAGCAATGGTGATTGGCCCAGTACCTTTATATCGCAATGGTGATGGCCCAGTACCCTTAGAGAGCAGTGAGTGCAATGGTGATTGGCCCAGTTCTTTTATATCGCAATGGTGATGGGCCCAGTACCCTCATAGAGCAGTTAATGCAATGGTGATTGGCCCAGTACCCTCAGAGAGCAGTGAGTGCAATGGTGATTGGCCCAGTACTTTCATATCGCAATGGTGATTGAACCAGTACCCTTAGAGAGCAGTTAGTTCAATGATGATTGGCCCAGTACCTTTATATCGCAATCGTGATTGGCCCAGTACCCTCATAGAGCAGTAAGTGCAATGGTGATTGGCCCAGTACTCTCAGAGAGCAGTGAGTGCAAAGGTGATTGGCCCAGTGTTGATTCAATGTTGATTCAGCATTGATTCAACATTGACCTGATTTTTGTGCCCACTGGGATGGTGATTGGCCCAGTACCTTGATATCACAATGGTGATTGGCCCAGTACCCTCATAGAGCAGTTAATGCAATGGTGATTGGCCCAGTACCCTCAGAGAGCAGTGAGTGCAATGGTGATTGGCCCAGTACCTTTATATCGCAATGGTGATTGGCCTAGTACCCTTATAAAGCAGTTAGTGCAATGGTGATTGGCCCAGTACCCTTAGAGAGCAGTGAGTGCAATGGTGATTGGCCCAGTACCTTTATATCGCAATGGTGATTGGCCCAGTACCCTTATAGAGCAGGGAGTGCAATGGTGATTGGCCCAGTACTCTTACGGAGCACTGTGCCCCAAATGTGGTTGTCCCACTGTGCCCCGCAGGTTCCCTTGATTGATTTTGGAATGCTGGTCACTTAATACAGCCTTAATTCCTCCAAATACTATGCTCCAGTTGAGGGTTTCTAAGAGGTCTTCAAAACCCTAGTAGGTGAAATTAGAATATTAATAACATTAGTCAAAATGAGATTTCATCAGTCAGTGAAATTGTACTTCGAGTCCTAAAATATGAGTTATACACATTTACCTATAAATGGTACTGGTGTCCCACATCAGTTTATGATGGGAAGTTGGGGAATCCCCTCAGCCTCTTTTTCAATGGGGGAGAAAAGAAATCCCCTTCATATGCCCTGTGTCCCAATGAGCCCCGGTCTCCCCTACCCTTATAGAGAAGTAAGCGCAATGATGATTGACCCAGTACCCTTATAGAGAAGTAAGCGCAATGATGATTGACCCAGTACCCTTATATTGGTATATCTATGTGAATACTGAGCACTCTTCCTGATCAACCCATTCATACATCATCATCCAGGTTAATTGAAGCCAATAAAAAGGAGCAAAGTCAAGTTGTTTACTGGTAAAGAATAGTTATGCTTTATTAGGTTAGGGTGATGTTGCATAATTCAGTGTCACTGCTGGTGTCCTGATGATATTTGCCTTCACCTCTACAATCATAATCATCTCTTTACAAACTATAACATAGCATCATATGTACATCACTATATCTTTGTAGGTTTCATATAAGATTACATTACAGGTAGTCTATATATTTCTACCTATAGCAATTGCCTCTAGATATGAGAAATAGATGATTGACATAACCTCAGATAGAGGACAAAGCCTGAACTATTACTGACAACCAGCCACAGCATTACCTAACAGTTCTTTGTACTTTGTAGTTTTTTCCCGATTCCAGTGAATGATGTAGAACTGTAGGAAGAAACAGAAATGATCCATTGTCATGTGCGTTGCTGATGGCGATATTGACCTAATGAAACGGTTGAATTGTTCTGCTTGAGATGTGTTGACCCCGTTCAATGATGGTACACGGCGGGAGTGATGTGTCTTGGGGCATTTATGGCTGAAGCCATGGAACACATCATGCCAGAACCTGGTATCCTTAAAGAAATGAGGTTCCCTATTTAGGGAATATTCGCTTAATCCACATGCAAAGTCATAGAACAATTCACTGGGAGGATCCTTAACATACTTAAAAATGGAACTGAAGGGGTCCTTTCTCCCCTCACTCCCATGGATGATATGAAAACCATAACAATGGCCATGAATGGGGCACAGCCAAAGGAATACATAACTGTGTCCTCCCATTGACACTTTTGGGAAGTCCTTAGTGCAAATGTCGTGTTCTGGTTCATCATCAAACTTTCCCTTAGTGTCGATGGGATATGTTGGCATTGCCCTAACCTGACTACCTCCAGCAGTGAACATATATGAGCACCCACTTGGAGGGTCATATGGCTGGAGGCCACCAGGTGGAACAAATGGCAGTGAAGGAGTGAGGGGGAACATCTTTGAAATGTAATCACAAATGTATAGAAGGAAACGTGCAATTATCCCACTGCATGGCTCATTCAAACATGATGTGAGCAGCTTAGCTGCCTCTACACAAAAGTCACTCATATCTTCTATCTTCTTCTTTGGATCCTCATTTGATAGAATCAGGTTACACGCCTCTTGCACTTTAGGTACATATCGTGAGCACAGAAATGAGGAAACAGGGGCATCATAAGCTAGAAGCTTAATAACGTTTGCTGCAGCCTGCAGGGTCTGCACTGGGAATTCAAAGTAAAGGTACTGCTTCAGAAAGTTAGAGAAACTAGGCGGTAAATTGTGATGGTTGGCAACAGCGCTGGCGATATTGATCAATAGATTCTTCTCGGTAGTATCAGTTGTTGCACCTGGCTCTGTGCTTAATATTGCCCTTGTGAATTTTTGAAGTATTTTGCGGGCACTTTGCACCTTTGCTTTGCTTCGTTCTGGGATGTAGGGAAGGAGCACTCTGTCATACCGCCGGGGCAATTTGGGGCTTTTCTCCAGGGTATCTGGGCTTTCAATAGGATGACTTAATTCTAGATTACGTAAGGGCAGTCCTAGGTGTAAGCCGTCACCAACTAGATATTTTGGCTCATAACAGCACCAGGGGTCTACTTCTTTTCTGAAGTCAATGTTTTGCCTTGCGGCCCAGGAGAACCACCATTTTCTGAATGTTCCGTCACTGATGAATTTGGCACAGTTCACAGGAGTATAGCTGTAGATCCGATTTATGCTGCTACAAAAGGAGGCAAAGGTGGAACCTGTGGAAGACCTCAACTCGTAGAAAAAGTCCCACCCAAGCTCCTCAGCGACTCCTGTCCCAGCACTTTCAAAGAAGATGCAGTCATCCTTGCCCTCATATAATACCGAACAGGTTTTCCGCCGGCACCACCGGTCTGCAACTGGGCAGATGAGAGCAGCCTGAAACAGGTTTGGATAATGTTATATGAGGATAAAACAGTGGGTCGTATTGGCACATATTTATGTATTAGATATAACAATATACCGTAAATTCCCTCGTATTACCCGCATCTTGCGTATAACCCGCACCCCCAACTTAGGAGAATCCTATAACCCGTTTTTGGATCTGAAAATCTCGATTTTTTGTACTGTTCTATAGTAATAAAAACCCTGGTATAACCCGCACCCTATATAGGCATGTTTAGTATCAAATTAAAGCTGGGTTTGATTCGCGTACCATCCGCGGGTAGTACGCGGGAATTTACGGTACTTAGCATACTTTGGTCTAGTACTTTACTATGACTATAAAGGTTGA
Source organism: Harmothoe impar (assembly GCA_947462335.1). Classification (NCBI taxonomy): domain Eukaryota; kingdom Metazoa; phylum Annelida; class Polychaeta; order Phyllodocida; family Polynoidae; genus Harmothoe; species Harmothoe impar. The sequence goes on along the minus strand of OX381721.1, from coordinate 13,493,765 downwards.
ATGTGTTTTGTACATTTCTTGGCTCATTAATCTCAGGAAGTGGCCACTAAGACGCAGAGTCAATCAGAGTCAGATGTAAAGTCTTATGTGATGGGTTAGGTAATAAGTTTTAAATGGTGATATTTATATACAAAGGTTACTGGGTTAATATTTTTTGTGAAAATTGAATAACTAAATGGTGGAAAAGAAAGAAAAAAAGCCCGTTTCTGTAGATTGTCTGAAGTTTATTGTGCAGTAGCCAATCAGTCAGCGTCTAAGTGGAAGTCTTGGTTGTTGAAGACAGGCATTGCCAAAGTTAACACCTATATGTTGGTATGGTCAGGTATGGGTAAACAAAAGCAGTTCAGAAAAAATAAGTAAAAAACAATTAAAGTGAGTGAGTACAGCAACGTCATACACTAATAAGAACAATTATAGGTCATAACAAGTAGTAAACAGTAAATATATAACAGAATTTGTTTAAATCATACCAATATTTGTTACTTTTTAACACATAAAGAAAGGTAAAATTTCAAAAGGCAAATGAATCATTAAGACCACATTCAGATACATAATACTTACATGGCGGCAATATACATGCACTGTACCACGTTCATTCAGAGCTCCTTTCTCATGATCACTAGGGTATCCAGCCTGTAATTGTGCATAAGAGAGGGTTCCTTCAGTTTGCTATGCAAATATTATTTCATTTATTAATGCTTCAGTTTCTGATTTCCTTCCAATTGTGAACCAATATGTCCCAACTTATCTTAAAAAGGTTAATATTTTGGACAAGAATATGTGTCACACCTCCCCAGCATTCCCTAGATACCCCCCACACATCTACCTACTGACCAAAGACGAGACCACCCAAATCAATCAGGATCCAGGCATTAAATATATGCCTCCATTAATTAGGGGCTGTGGATAATAGTTGGAGATATCCAAAGTAATGGGGGTACCAAAATTCGAGAATATGCTATGTTAAACAATAAGACTTGCTTCTTAAACATACCTGGTATCTTAAACATACCATTTAGTGAAAATAAATCAGCTACCTATAAACATACATATACCGTATTCGACATAATAAGCGCCCTGGGCGCTTAAAATATTATTTTGAATGGAAAAAAACGACCTCTTATATTCATTTCAATAAGCGCCCCCTCTTGGCCCTTCTAACTGATTTCTACAAGGCTTTAATCACAAAAGGGGCATTAAAGAAAAAATGTAAAAAATTCTGGGGGTGAAATGAGATAAAGGGAGGGGGCACTTATTACGTCGAATACGGTACATTAGTGCACATTTAAGAATTGATTGCAATATATATTGAATGTATGTATGTAAAGGTCTACTGATGACTGATGACTCATATCTATGATACTTACACCGCACGGACAGCTCTCTGGTCGCAATGGTTTTAACAGGGGCCCTTTGAGAAATCCCCTTCTATCCCGCTCATGCGTCTTGTCCGTAACAGCAGCACGTTCATAGGCATTCCTTCATTGGTCAATTAATGGAGATTTTAGTACAAACTTGATTAGGTAATATACAATATCACCATGACAGCAGGGTATTAGCAATTTTAGGGTTAGACAGTTGTGTGATTTCAGACCTGCAGAGCTAATCCATAATGTCAACTGTAGGCTCCAGTGCTACACAATGATAATTTGAAGTATTGGAAACATGAGTCATTTGGAGATCTTTTAACGATCATGGAACCACTAAGTTGTACTCACTCGATTAAGTCAGGATGTAGATCAGGCTTTGGTACATGGCGGCTGTATCCACCAAAGTCCCATAGTCCAGTTGCATGATTGAAGTGCTGATCGGCAGTACAAGGCTGACATAGATAAGAGAAATTATATGTCAATTTACTGTAGTATGATCATGTAAGGGCTTCAAATGTTATTGTAGTGAGACACAGGAACTACTTCTGCAACAACCCTCGCGTCTTCCAGGGCAACACCGGCTGACCTCGCCTGCTGAAGTATGACTGCAATGTATATTGCTTGGCCCAGAATTAGGAGTAATAATCCATCACCGGACACAGTGTTTTGCCAGGACACTCAATTAACTGTGTAGTTAGGTAACAATGGGTACATAAACCCTGACTTCTGGGTACACAGGTAGCAGGTTCTGTCTACTGGTGACACAGAGGCTTAGGCCCTTGATATGATATGAGATAGAGAACCTATAATACAGGTAGGCATACTAAGTGCAGCCCTGGGGACTACAATCATAGTCCTGGGGAATACAATCATAGTCGTGGGGACTATAGACATAGTTCTGGGTACTTCATCCTTCATGTGGGGGATACAGAAGCGCCTGGATGGCCCAGGGCAGATGCTTGCCCAATACAGCAGTGACCACATTTATGGATGATCGCATATATTAAGTAAATGACTGCATCTATGAGGCGAGGTAGAAAACTGCTACTGGGGCACATCCCCTACTCTTTTTGAAGGATAGTAAAAATTCTTTTGTTTGCCTGGTCCTGCATACCTGGGCTAGTACCATAGTAGACAGGGCCAGACAATCCATTTTTCCCACTTGACTCATTAGTAATAATAGGTAAAATAGTATAACAATGTGACTGAGTGTAGTTGAATAACAGATAAGAATAACAGATAAGAATAACAGATAAGAATAACAGATAAGAATAACAGATTGCTATATGATTAAAAACATATAGCATATGATACACACCACTTCTTCATTGTCCTCTGTAATAAGGTGCTGCCATACATGCTCATTTCTGGACAGGACCTGTATATGTCTGCATATCTTTGTAGACTCTGCAACCTTTGCAAGCTTCTTCTTGTTTTTGAGGCTAGCTCTGCAGGTGCCAGACTGGCATTTAACCCCATCCCTCATGTGAACAAATTCACACTCGCCATCAACCTGCACTGAGAATTTGTGGGCTTGTGGTGCATCTTTGATACTTAATAGTACAACATCATTAGTTGTGACATTGTTCGCATCAATTCTCTTTCCGAGGTGACTGTCCCTGTACCCTTGATAGAGTAACTCTACATGGTCAGCCATGAATCGACAGTGCATGCAAGTAATGCTAGGGGTGTCAGTATGAAGGCTTTCAGCTTGCAGTCTTGTGTGAACAAAGCATGAACACGCGTATCTTATTGGTTTGTTGTATCTAACTACATTAACAAATATGTTCGTTTTTAGGTCCCCACTCTCTTGAAAATAATCATTCATAATGTATAAGTCTCTCATTTTGTTTGAAGAGCGTAGTAAAATGGTATTAGGTACATTGGTATTCATGATACTCGCAGAGAACTTTAAATATGGTGTCCTGTGTGCGTGGTCCTTTAGCGAATTCATGTTAGCTGTTGCGCCCTGTATGCGTCTCCTTTTCGGCTGTGGTTGTTGCTGTGAGTGTGTTTCATTAGAAACATTAACATCATCAGGCGCTTTCAAGGGAGTGCTGTGGGAATTATTGACTATTGCTTTCATAGTGTCTTTTAAAGCAAATACTTTCTCTCCTTCTGACCCCTCTAGAATTGCTCTAATTAGCCTGTTTCTACAGGATTTAGGCCTACAACCCTTGCCAGGTGTAAACGACAGATGTTCAGCCAGCTTAACAGACGCTGTTTTACTTTCTTTACCATTGTGTGTGGTATATGCTGCCTTGTGGTTGTTGGAAATGTTTGACAGGAATTTGAATTGTTTTTTCAGAAAGCAAGAAGAGGCAACTTGGCCTGTAGGTCTTCCCTGAATGAGATAACAGTCTAACTGTGCCTTAGTTTCCTCATTTTCTGGCAATTGTTCATAAAACCTAGAATGAAAATGTTCTATCATGACAGGAAATCATCAAAGTGATTGCACTGAAAACCAAATAAAGACATCAAGATTACAATACAGCAGCAGACCATGAGGATGTCAATATATACAGCAGAAGACCAGGAGGACATTTACCGATTACAATGTGATCTATTTCTGGATATATAATTGTTAGAATACACTGCTTACCCACTTCCACAGTTTGGGTTGATGAATACACATACACCTTTTACAACACCTGCACCAACAACCTGCTTCACTCTCTCCATTGTCCGCCGTACAGAGTTGTCATTTTCATTTATAAGGCGGTCACATTTCTGTTTGGTGTGTTGGCCTGCAAAAGTATTATCTTATTTTAACATAGAAAAAAACACAACTAGAAGGTTTGAGAACATATCTGACAGGTTTGCTGAGGGTGCAGATATATTGTCCTGATTCTTATACTTCAAAATTAATAGCAGTGAATAATACTCAAGGTCCTCTTCTACTGCTTAAGAAAAACTTGGATCCCTATACCCCTGGCGCTTATTATAACACCAGTACAAAGACCAGGGTCATTTTTGCTATGGTAAGGTATAATTAAAAATAATTACCTGGAATGACTTTATGGCTAAGTTTTTCCACATCACTGCTAGAGTATATGCTGTATGGAAAGACTTTGCATTGAAGCTGCTCACTCCAGGGCCCATTCATGAAGCCAATTAACTTCCCTGCCTCCAGGTACCGAGTTATATTCTAGAATACAAAACATTATTAACCTTAAAAGGTCCAGTCATGCAGTAGTGATATACCGTAAAACCTTGTGTATAAGCCACAGCATATACACGAGTTAGATCGTTAGTGTGGCCAAAGTCAGGGTGTGGCTTATACACAAGTTTTTGCTCCTATAATACAGAACAAAAGTCAGCATAATCAGATGGCCGGTGCAGCTTATAGGATTGGCCCAAAGTCGGGGTGCGAGTTAGGCTTATACGCGAAGTTTTACGGTATGCATTAAGGTTTTCAGAGTGTACTAGTAGCATTCCACCTTAATGTAACAATAGCCTGCATTATGAAAGCCTGCAATATATACATCAATGCCATTAAAACATAGTTCTTGTAGTGACATTACCTTTCCACCCAACTCGAGAGTTAAGGCATAGAAGATGCCATCAGTCAGGGGTATCAGCTTTGCAAGTGTACTTTCTAATTGTAAGACATTTTCATTGGGAGGTGCTGGACAATCATACAGCTGCTTCTCTATGTTATATATTAGCCGCATTGCTTGTTCACATGACTCAACATCTCTCCTGAGATCAGCTAACGGACCTGATTTGAATGACAATGGAAACAATACTAAGTTTCTATGCAAACCCCTTTATTTGGAGCACATTTGTTTTTTTTTGTGTAGGTCAGTCATCTTTGTGCTATAGGAGCTTATATGGATAATGTTTTACTGTGGAATAAATAGGTTTTGTACCGTGACTATTTTCTATAAGACACTGAATGATTTTATGTCAAAAGCACCCTTACCTTGATAAAATGATTTTAGAAACAATTAAGCTATGAAGTATTGTACTGCTTCTGTTAGAGTTAGCCATTAGCAGTATAGTGGACTTACCATTGTTGTCCATTTTTTCATTGGAATCATGATTTGTAGCTGAAGGGCCACCAGCACCACCTAATTCAGGTCTAGGAAATGTCTGTAAGCACAATATGACATTTGATGATTGATAGCACTGTACAGATGGAAAATGGAGGATGGAATGTGACAGTATAACTGGCATCATGATTTGTAGTTCAGGTTGATATATTAATTACTTTTCAAGGGTATGTGCTTCAGAGAATCAAGAGATGCCATTCGGGTTTAGATGCATGGTTCAGATAGATAATGCTATGTTAAGTTGTACCCTTACTTTTCTTGAGCTGGAAGTCTGAACTTTGGCCTGGTCGCCGCTACCTGCTTGGTTGGCTGGCGGTGGTGGTTGGATGTTGCCCTGGTCGGGAAGAGGCACATTGGTTCGGAGTGGTGGGACCTTGGTCTTTTGGGAAGCAAGGGGTTTGGTAGGTTGTGGTTGGCCATTACCCTGGTTGGGAGCAGGTCCTTTGGGCGGTAGTGGGATGTTGGGGGCAGGTCCGTTGGGTGGTGGGAGGTTGGGCGGTGGTTGTGATTGGATGTTGGGTGGGAAATTATGTGGTGGGATGTTGGGAGCAGGTGGATTGGTCGGTGGCAGGTTGGGTGGTGGTTGAGGTCGGATGTTGGGAGCAGGTGGATTGGTCGGTGGCAGGTTGGGTGGTGGTTGAGGTCGGATGTTGGAAGCAGGTGGATTGGTCGGTGGCAGGTTGGGTGGTGGTTGAGGTCGGATGTTGGGAACCAGTGGATTGTTTGGTGGCAGGTTGGGTGGTGGTCGAGGTCGGATATTGGGAGCAGGTGGATTGTTTGGTGGCAGGTTGGGTGGTGGTCGAGGTCGGATGTTGGAAGCAGGTGGATTGTTTGGTGGCAGGTTGGGTGGTGGGCGAGGTCGGATGTTGGGAGCAGGTGGATAGTTTGGTGGCAGGTTGGGTGGTGGTCGAGGTCGGATGTTGGGAGCAGGTGGATAGTTTGGTGGCAGGTTGGGTGGTGGTCGAGGTTGGATGTTGGGAGCAGGTGGATTAGTTGGTGGTTGGTTGGTAGGTGGTGGCAAGCCATTGGTGTTGAGAGAAGATCGGTTGGTGGGTGGTATTAAGCTCTTATCCTGCTGAGGAGCATGGCCATTGGCCTGGATGGGAGACCAAACAGATTGTGATCGCGGTGCTGTAGCAAAGTGTTTGCCTGCCAAGGGGGGCCAGTCAGATGGTGTATTGATGGGTGATGGTGGACTGTTGTCTTGGTTGGTAGCAATCCAAACTGGTGGGGTAGTTGGAGTAGAGGTTGTCCCTGCTAATGAGGGCCAACTAGATTGTCGCAGTCCCCATTTGATGAGCGCCCAGTCACTCACAATTGGCCATGGAGTAATGGGATTGCTACAATTTGGCAAAGATTATTAAAGGTTATTACACAGACATAGAGAGGGGTAGACAAGAGACATGAGAGGACTTGACCTTAAAGGCTTGATGTGGTATATTGTTCTGCTAATGAGGTGTGAACAAGACATGACATTTCATATGCTGTTATCCAGTGCTCTTCCGGCCCAGGGGCTGTGGAAGGGCACAGGTTGACGGGATGCCTGAGGGAAAATCCGAGGAAAGTCAGAGGGATGTCCTAGGTCACATGTACATTATAGTCGGAAGTGCCCTGCTCCGACAACAAAGGTCAAAATTATTACAAAACCACCTAGCTAATTAGCATAACAATACCGCAATACCCTTCTCTGCCGCACATGAGGGCTGCAGTACCTTTTCTTGTCTTTGGTAACACTATAATAAGGAACTGTCAGACATGATTGTGGTTATTTACACATAGACACATATTCCTAAAGATGTATTAGGGTACTGCGACAAAATAGCAAATACTTATATCCTACCTTCGAAGATCAGAGACAACGATGGGTGGCATGGTATCGTCAAAACCAAAGTGTTGTGCATCCTGAGAGAAGAAAATCAGATGTTTCAAAATAATCTTGATGGAAAGCATTATTTAACTAGTGTGAAACTGGTTTAGTACTAATGTGGGTGTAAAGCATAATCATAAAGCATGAAACATGTGATCTAGGGTCAGGGTGATTAATTAATACATTCTGATTGAATAGTAGTCAACTCCCTCTATTGCAACCACCTTTGGGACTATCCGAAAGCGGTCGCAATATTGGGCTGGTCGCACTGGGGGGAGTCCAGGTTATGCACAGATATATATATGGAAGTTATTGTTTCTTACAGAGCCCCCTACAGGACTCCTACTCACCTGTCCAGTGGTCAGGTGGAGAGCAACAGAGGCCACCTCACTCACCTGCCCACTGGTTGGGTTGGAGAGCGGCAGAGCGCCCCCCCCCCCCCTCACCTGTCCAGTGGTCGGGTGGACAGGAACAGATGTCCCTCACACACCTGTACAGTGGTCGGAGTGTACAGGGACAGAGCCCCCCTGCATACTGGTCAGGATGTACAGGGACAGAGACCACCTCACATACCTTTACACTGGTCAGAGTGGGGAGTTGCAGAGGCCACCTCACACATCTGTACACTGATGGGTTGGAGAGCGACAGAGGCCCCCCCCACCTGTCCAGTGGTCAGGGTGGACAGGGACAGAGTCCATCTCACACAACTGTACACTGGTTGGGATGTACAGGGACAGAGTCCACCTCACACACCTGTACACTTGTCGGAATGGCGAGTGGCAGAGGCCACCTCACACACCTGCCGACCAAAGTTATGGTCATGCAAACATTATTCAATGATTTTACATTTCAATTCATTTTCACAGTTCGCGGGGCCTTCGGAATACTTCAAGATTTCTCCCTCCAGAAGAATTTCTTGTATACGGCATTCATGGGACAGCAAGATATATGCCTGATACACAAACATATAAAGGTATTCCCAGTAGATATTTAATATTTCTTTCCAAATTTTCTCCATTGTCACCCGTTTTTGCAGTGCATCCGCTTACCCTTTGCAGCCTTTTATACTTACTTGGTAAAGAGTTGAAGGGTCATAGTTGTTGCACAAACGGTGAGGCCCTTTTGCTCTGCAACTAGTTACGATAGTCATTCCATCAGGTGTCAGATGGTACACACCATAACAGGGTCCACATCTACAGTAAGCAGTAAATCTATAGCATACATAAGTGGCACAAATATTGCAATAACAACATAATCCATATTGGATTATTACTTTTTGAATCTAGTTTGTAGTGTATAAGCCCAGATGCTGATGGACAACAATAATGGCAGGACATGAACTTCCCATACAGTTTTATTAATTAATTGATTGATCTGCATTCAGTTGGCTGCATACTGGCATCAAATAATAGTCAAGGTGAATACATAGTGTTTACATACTTTACATGGCTTGGATTAACCACAACTGCGATCATCTCTTTACATTGATTCTGGAGATGTCTTTGCATGTGAACATCAACAGAGGAGAGAAACACATCCCATCTTGGATGAGTCTGTTGTAAATGAAAAGTCAATTCATAGTTTTTAACATCTAAGGGACAACATCTATCTTATTACGTCAAATACGGTATATTGAATTGGTTTCTATCATGTAAAATTCAAGATAGTATATATTTTGTTGCAAATTCTTCTACACAAATATACTATAGTAGCAAAAACTAAGAATCTATGAATATATAAAAAGGCCCCATCAATACAGTATAAAGAGAATGAAGAATATATGTTTCTCACATGAATCCAACCAAGTTGGATGAGTTCCTTCTTTAGCATATAGTTGGCCATGTCTATCAGCCCCCTATCTGCAACATCACAGGTTGCCTCAGTACAGATTTGAGTGGGAATTATCAGATGAGATACATAGCACTTTCCAGATACCTGCAAAATACAAAAGGATAAGACAAAGTTTAACATAATAAAGGCGGGCGTTACTGCTTGCTTGCTTATCAGATTAATTCTGATAATCTAATCGAAGATAAAGGGAGAACGCGATAAAGGGGGAACTTGATAAAGGAAGTACGCAATAAAGGGGGATCAGAGGCAGGGGCGTCTGACCGACACGGCGAAACCGAAAACGGAGATGCCGTTGCTGTTGACACTCCGATCGACTCGCTTTTCAGCTGAGACGTAAAACAGCGGTTACACGATGCCTGGCGCTGACGCCCACAGCCACGTTGTCGCCCCTAGCCACCTGCTTTCGCACACCCACCTGCTCACCTACATAGTGAAGATCGAAAGACGGCTCTAAAAAAAAAAGCCAAGCCTAGGACACATCAGGACTTTTGGTAGGTTGAATCTAACATATAGACCGGCCAATCCTGCAAGAATCAGCTGTCAGGTATCTAATTCTATTTCAAAACCTAAAATGACTACTGAAAGGGAGAAAGGGAGAACGGGATAAGGGAGAACGGGATAAAGGGAGTCCGGGATAAGGGAGAACGGGATAAATGGAGAAGGGGATAAAGAGAGAAGGGGATAAACGGCGAACAGGATAAACGGCGAAAGAGAAAAAGGGAGAACGGGATAAAGGGAGAAGGGGATAAACGGGGAATGGCATAAACAGCGAACGGGAAAAAGGGAGAAGGGGATAAAGGGAGAAGGGGATAAACGGCGAACGGGATAAACGGCGAACGGGATAAACGGCGAACGGGATAAACGGCGAATGGGATAAAGGGAGAATGAGATAAAGGGAGAACGGGATGAACGGAGAACGGAGAAAAGGAGAACGGGATAAACGGCGAACGGGACGAACGGCTAACTGGATAAACGGCAAACGGGAGAACGGGAGAGGGGGATAAACGGAGAAGGGGATAAACGAAGAAAGGGATAAATGGAGAAGGGGATAAACGGAGAAGGGGATAAACGGTGAACGGGATAAAGGGAGAACGGGATAAGGGGAGAACGGGATAAAAGAGAACGAGATTAAGGGAGAACGGGATTAAGGGAGAACGGGATGAACGGAGAACGGGATAAAAGGAGAACAGGATAAACGGAGAACGGGATAAACGGAGAACGGGATAAACGGAGAACGGGATAAAAGGTGAACGGGATAAACGGTGAACGGGATAAAGGGAGAACGGGATAAGGGGAGAACGGGATAAAAGGAGAACGGGATAAAGAGAGAACGGGATAAACGGAGAACGGGATAAACGGAGAATGGGACATAAGGAGAATGGGACATAAGGAGAACAAGATAAACGGAGAACAAGATACCGTAAAACCTTGCGTAGAAGCCGCGGCTAGTAGGCGAGTCAGATCGCCAGTGCGGCTTATAGGATCGGCTCAAAGTCAGGGTGCGGCTTATACGCGAGTTTTTCTAAATTGCCATTTCCAAAATACCCATAATATAGCCCACAGAGACTGTAGGGCAGGGGAGTGGCTGGGGGGGGTAAACACCTGACAACGGGGAGTGGGCAGTGTCAAAGCCCCCTATTCGCACCTCAGCCCTAAGACAATGCACACCACCGCTACTCTGTGCTAGCATCTTAACACTAATAACAATGGCACCCCCCCCGCCACCTAGCCAGGGTATGAGTTCTGTATATGAACGTCAATGAAGACTTCCGAATTTAGGCTATGACAACAGTATGATAAGATCTCAGTAAAAAGCAGAGACCCAATAATCCAAAATTACCTTAAAATAATAATAATATAGTCTGGCAGTACCCGACTTTCAGAATTAAGTGCCAGGCTTAGGGGTGGTTTTGGCGTCAATGCGCCGAAGGGGGGGGGGGGGTAAGAAAGCTGTCAACACTCATGGAGGCCCCACGGGCCATGGGGAGGCGGTAGGGGCCGCCAGGAGGCCGCACAGGGCCACCGGGAGGACTCTGACTCCATGTATTGTTCAAAGACCAAAAGCTAAAGGTTGGGGTGTGGCTAATACGCGAGTTTTTCCCAGGGGCTATTCAGAGGGCCTCTGCGGCTTATAGGATCGGGTCAAAGTCGGGGTGCGGCTTATACAGGAGTTAGGCTTATACGCGAGGTTTTACGGTAAACGGCGAAAGGGATAAAGGGAGAGCGGGATAAACGGAGAAGGGGATAAACGGAGAAGGGGATAAACGGAGAAGGGGATAAACGGCGAATCGGATAAACAGCGAACGGGATAAACGGTGAACGGGATAAAGGGAGAACGGGATAAAGGGAGAATGGGAGAAGGGAGAACGGGATAAAGGGCGAACGGGATAAAGGGAGAACGGGATTAAGGGAGAGCGGGAGAAAGGGGAGTGGGATAAAGGGAGAACAGGATAAACGGAGAACGGGATAAACGGAGAACAGGATAAACGGAGAACGGGAGAATGGGATAAAGGGAGAACGGGATAAAAGGCGAACGGGATAAACGGCGAACGGGATAAACGGCGAACGAGATAAACGGCGAACGGGATAAACGGAAAACGGGATAAACGGCGAACGCGATAAACGGAGAACGGGATAAACGGCGAACGGGATAAACGGCGAACGGGATAAACGGCAAACGGAGAACGGGATAAACGAAGAACGGGATAAACGGAGAACGGGATAAACGGCTAACGCAATAAACGGCAAACGGGATAAATGGCAAATGGGATAAACGGAGAAGGGGATAAACGGAGAAGGGGATAAACGGAGAAGGGGATAAACGGAGAAGGGAATAAACGGCGAACGGGATAAATGGTGAACGGGATAAACGATGAACGGGATAAAGGGAGAACGGGATAAAGGGAGAACGGGATAAGGGAGAACGGGATAAAGGGAGAACAGGATAAAGGGAGAACGGGATAAACGGAGAACGGGATAAACGGAGAACGGGATAAACGGCGAACGGGATAAAGGGAGAACGGGAGAAAGGGAGAGCGGGAAAAAGGGGAGCGGGATAAAAGGAGAACGGGATAAAGGGAGAACGGGATAAAGGGAGAACGGAATAAAGGGAGAACGGGATAAAGGGAGAACGGGATAAAGGGAGAACGGGATAAAGGGAGAACGGGATAAAGGGAGAACGGGATAAACCGGGAATGGGATAAACCGGAAACGGGATAAACGGCGAACGGGATAAACGGCGAACAGGATAAATGGCAAACGGGATAAACGGAGAAGGGGATAAACGGAGAAGGGGATAAACGGATAAGCGGAGAAGGGGATAAACGGAGAAGGGGATAAACGGAGAAGGGGAAAAGGGAGAACACAAAAACGAAGAACGTGAAAACGGAGAATGCGAAAACAGAGGACGTGAAAACAGAATGCGAAAACGGAGAACGCGAAAACGGAGAAAACAAATACAGAATCATGAGCAAGGGGAGTGGGGGCAGGGATAGTGGAGAATGTGAAATTCAATATAGATCGAGGGCAAAGGCATGGACACGTAGCACACACCGCCCCGCATCCGACCGACACGGCGAAATGGCAACGGAGATGCCGTCGCTGTTAACGCTCCAATCGACTCACTTTTTGGGCCGAGACGTTAAACATTGGTTACGGGCTGCCTGGCGCTGACGCCCACAGCCACCTGCTCGCCCCTAGCCACCTGCTTTCCCACAGCCACCTGCCCATCTACAGCCATTACCTGGAATTCGATTATATATGATTATATAATGATTATATATTATGAGGGGGGGACAGGGGATCGATGGCAAAGGCATGGACACGTAGGACACGTAGCACATGCCGCCCTGCCGCCGTCTGACATGGCGAAACGGAAACTGCGATGGTGTCGCTGCTGACGCCCCAATCGACTTTTTGGCCGAGACGTAAAACAGTGGTTACGCGCTGCAGGGCGCTGACGCCCACACCCACCTGCTTGCCCACACCCACCTGCTCGCCTGGAATTTGATCAAATAAGGCATGTGACCTATCAAAGTGGGTCAGTTTTTCCTGGAGATAACGATTCTGCTGTCAGAATAACGCATTGCATAACGCATTGCACAAATCATAGTAGGGGTAACACATGAAATTCTTATCTTGCGAATTTAGAAAATATTTTTACATTTTCTGAAAGCTGGTAAGGTGAATAATACAATGCTGTTTACATTGACTCAATAGACCCACCAGAAGCGACATAATTCATGTTTGAAAACCAGAACTTTAGGCCACTCAAAAAAATAAAATGGTTCTCATCACCGCGCGCATCATGAAAATCAGCTTTTGAGGAAAACTTTTATTTTTTTTTGCTTATTTTTGATGAAAAATATGATAAAAAAGTGGACAAATATTGGGATATTTGGTATCAAATTAAAGCTTATCCTGCCAGTAATGCAGTGGAATAGAAATAACTAATATTTTTCCTACTTTTAAAGATTCATAAATTCTTAACTACTAAAATGTGGATTTTGGTCATGAAAAACGTCCATAATCCCATACATTTTAGCCCACGAGTAAAAAAAAAAAAAATTATAAAAAAAAAGCCTCCCCCGTCACATTTTTAAGACCTTGGTAATGAGAAACCACTTTTTTTTTGAGTGGCTTTACCATATCAGTGTATTTATAGCTATTCTGGTCCTTATCAGTGAATACACATTACCCACTGCCTTCAGTGGGACTGGGCAGTTTGAGACTTTGGTTCATATAAATACCATTTTAATTTGACTGGATCATCATAGGAATAAACCAATGATACCACTGTACGCACAACATATTGGGGATCATAGGGCTATATTTTTCATTTATGAAAGTGAGGGTAAGTATTCTTTATCACAATGGAAAGACAAAGTTTTGTCAGTGTCAGCTTGGCTGATTTCCTCATACATTTTGCCATACTGTAAACGTATATATTTTCGCGCAGCTAAGGGAGTGCTCATTTTTTAACAACAGGGGGGGTGGTGAGATTTCGCGCGGAGCGCGCGAAATTTGTTCACCCCTCCCCCTAGAGGGGTCGAAATTTTTTACCCCCCCCCCGGCAGGCCGAAAATCGTGCGCGTTTGCGCCCCGTTGTAGCATAGTAACGTGCGTGCTTTTTCCCTCAAAACAGGTTGAATTTTTTTGACCCCCCCCCCAAGAGGGGTCTAAAAAAGAGGAAACGGGAGAAAGGGAGAGCGGGAGAAAGGGGAGCAGGATAAAGGGAGAACGGGATAAAGGGAGAATGGGATAAACAGCTAATGGGATAAATGGCGAACGGGATGAGGCGAACGGGATAAAGGGCGAACGGGATATAAGGGCGAACGGGATAAAGGGCGAACGGGATAAAGGGAGAAAGGGAGAACGGGATAAAGGGAGAACGGGATAAAGGGAGAAGGGGATAAACGAAGAAGGGGATAAACGGAGAAGGGGATAAACAGAGAACGGGATAAACGGAGAACGGGTAAACAGAGAACGGGTAAACAGAGAACGGGATAAACGAAGAATGGATAAAGGGCGAACGGGAGAAAGGGCGAACGGGAGAAACGAAGAACGGGAGAAAGGGAGAACGGGAGAAAGGGATAAAGGGAGAACGGGATAAAGGGATAACGTGATGAACGAAGAACGGGAGAAAGGGAGAACGGGAGAAACGGCTAACGGGAGAAACGGCTAACGGGATAAACGGCGAAGGGGATAAACGGCGAAGGGGATAAACGGCGAAGGGGATAAACGGCGAACGGGATAAACGGCGAACGGGATAGACAGTGAACGGGATAAACGGCGAACGGAATAAAAGGCTAACGGGATAAAGGGAGAAAGGGATAAAGGGAGAACGGGATAAACGGAGAACGGGACAAACGGAGAATGGGATAAAGGGCGAACGGGATAAACGGAGAACAGAATAAAGGGAGAACGGGATAAACAGAGAACGGGGGCAGGGGGACAGGGGATCGACGGCAAAGGCATGGACACGTAGCACACGCCGCCCCGCAGCCGACCGACACGGCGAAACGGAAATGGCGATGATGTCGCTGCTGACGCTCCGATCGACTGGCTTTTCGGCCGAGACGTAAAACAGCGGTGACACGCTGCCGGGCGCTGACGCCCACAGCCACCTGCTCGCCCCTAGCCACTTGCTTTCCCACAGCCACCTGCTCAACTACAGCCAAAATCATCTGCAACGTACGCCGCCCGTAGCCGACAGACACGGCAAAAAAGATATATGCCGCTGCAGTTTACGCTCTGACCGACTCACTTTTTGGCTGAGAGGTAAGGCGGCGTTTACGGGCTGGCGTGTGACGACGCCCACAGCCACCTGCTTGCCCCCAACCACCTGCTTGCCCACACCCACCTGCTTGCCCACCCCCACCTGCTCGCCTGGAATTTGATAAAATAAGGCATGTGACCTCTTAAAGTGGGCCGTTTTTTCCTTGGGATTACGATTCTGCTGTCAGAAATGAGAAATAACGTATTGTACTAAAATTAGATCACTCATTCGACTTTCTAATGACAAAAGGGGTATGTGTGAGGCTTGTGGTGGCCTGTTATAAGCAGAGAGCTACAGCAGACGACATCCACCATATGGTTAACCTTTGAGGCCAACATAACCTATTTCTATGTGCGTATAAGAAGGTCTACAGTGTGTTGGGGGGGGGTGTGTGTAAAAATCTGAGGGGAAAAAACGTGTTGTCTAATAATGAAGTGGATGTGTATTGCGAATGTAGGAGGCCCAGTACCATCAGAAAACGACAGGTGGCGCCCAGTAACATCAGAAAACGCTAGGTGGCGCCCAGTACCATCAAAAAACGCTAGGTGGTGCCCAGTATCGACACAAAACGCCTACAAGACCACACTCGCCGACTCGGCATTTTAACAATAAACTCCCAAAAATCGGTAATTCTACAGCAAATCTTGGCGATTCAACATGTAGAACAGATATGTGTATGTGTGTGTGTGTGTGGGGGGGGGGTAGATAGGGGGTAGAAAGCACTGCTGACCAAGCGTACAAACCGAAACTGGCAAACTGGTCGTGAGCGAAAATAGCAGAAAAAGCGATGTATGATCAATCTCGGCGATTTTACATTGAAACTCGGCGATTCAACATGAAAAATCGGCAATTCAACATCAAACCTCGGCTATGCAACATCTAAACACGGCGATTCAACATCAACACATACACGTACACGTACACAAACACTGCCAGTCACAGTCCCGGACCATACCATGTACCCAAAAGGGTTGGCCGCTAGCAATTCAATTCAATTCATATCAGGTTACCTGCCACACTTACCGACAGAGATCAAAGCCCAAAAGAACAGTTTTCGCAATGAAAGAAAAATGGAGATTCATACAAACCGGCTCTTAATCAAAACAGGCTTTCATTACCTATTGTTTGATGAATCTCCATAAAAACGTCAAAATTAGCTATTAGGGAGGGTTCATTATTTATGGCAGGGGGGGGGTGAGCATTTGAGGGGGGGGCAAATTTTTTTAGGGGTATTCAAAGGGGGGGGGGCCTTTTTTTTTTTACCCTATTCTTAGGGGGGGGCCTTTTTTTTTAGGGGTATTCCTAAAAATGTCGCGAATTTAGTACGTTGAAATGTCGCGAATTTTGGTAACAGCCTGTGTTATATTTTACCAAATTATGTCAATATTTTCAAAATTTTCCTCAAACTCCCATCAAATTTCTCACTGCATCACTTTTGACACTCAGAATAGCCCACCGTTTTGTCAGTCTTCAAAAAAGTGCCGGCCTCATGTAAGCACTGAGGGTATGGGAGCTTCCAATTTATAAGCACTGGGGCCCTTAAACTCAACGGAATGTAAGTCAAGTGTCTGAGGTTTGACTATTATCACTCACCAGATAGTATCATGAGACGTTTACACTAAAACACCTTACGAATGGATGTATTTGTTGCAAGGTAGTAAATTGTAGGTAAAAAAGTGCCCAGGATTAAATGCATACAATTAGTAGACACCAACATCGTTTTTGTAATTAAGTTGAAAACGATCCAGGGTGAGGGGGGGGGGGGGCGCTTTTTTTTCAACCTATTCGGAGGGGGGGGGCCTTTTTTTTTCAACCTATTCGGAGGGGGGGGGCCAATTATTTTTGACGTATTCGATTTGCCAAACACTCACCCCCCCCCCTGCCATAAATAATGAACCCTCCCTTATAGATCTATGCACATGAATTCCATTCTTTTTATCTCTAAAAATATTTAGGAAGTGATCATTTTTTAACAACAGGGGGGGCGGTGGGTTTCCGCGCGGAGCGTGCAAAATTTATTACCCCCCCCCCGGTCAAGGGGTCAAAATTTTATATTCCCCCCTTAGGGTCGAAAATCGGCTCGCGCGCAGGCCCTTTGAAGCATATTAACGCGCGGGTTTTTTGGCTCAAAATAGGTTAAATTTGTTTGCCCCCCCCCCCGGTCAAGGGGTCCAAATTTTTTTGCCACCCCACCCCCAAACCCACCACCCCCCCCCCTCCCTGTTGATAATAAATGATCACTCCCTTAAGTTTCATATTTGGGTAGTTCCGCGCAAAGCATGCTAATTGCGGTCACTGCGGGTGTTAGAAATATAGCTCTATCTTTTTTTCCTTAAATCGCACATTAATTCTGATACCAGATTCTGAATCGTGACGCATTTCTACATCGGAACCCTCAAGCATGAAATATTTGAGGGTTTATTAGTTGCCGAAATCGATGTGTGACAGATACGGACCCGCTCAAGTGCGCGGCCCTGTGTTATCCCTAATCATAGTAAATTGCGTGACAGTTGACAGCCCTGATTTGACAAGTTGAAAGAAGTTGAGAGAATGGCTTACCTTGTCCTGTACACCACACAGAGCCCCAAATGTTTCACGGCCATACAATGTGTTTTGGGCAGAATATGCTGTAAATTGATCCAAAAGGTCCGGGGGCACAGATACCTTGTTTGGAAGGTCCTTGAGTTTGCTCTGACAAGCCATCACGTTTGCATTTGCCGCCATATTGGTCGCAACGGTAAACACAATACACTGCACTGCTCCAGCATCGCCCTGGCGCATGGTCGAGCGATGCAGTGCGGCGGTACACGAAATGTGCGGCGCGACTAGTGCTAAGGTGTGAATCATAAGCCTATTTAAACAAGAAATATAAAATCGATTAAAACAAGAATTTGGAGGCGGGGGGGGGGGGGGGGACGTTCTAATGATCTATAGGGTTGTCCCTGTTTTTCAAGCTAGGGTTGCTTGGAGGCAATAGGCTGAGAGGGCCTACATAGCCCCCCCCCCCTCCCCCACCATTGTTTAGCTTAAAAAAAGGTCGACTCTTCTTGGAAGGAGCGTTAGGGAGTGTCCATTTATTAGTTACGGGGGGGGGGGGGGTGGCGCAAAAATTTCTGACACCTCCTGGGGGGGGGGGGTGTAAAAAATTCTGACCCCTCTTGAGGGGCGGGGGGGGGGGGGTGTAAACATTGTAGCCCCTTTTTAGCAAAACAAGCCAGCGCGTTACTATAGTTTAAAGGGGGGTGGGCAAAATTTTTTCGGCGCCTTCGTCATCGTCATCTCAAAACGTTCCGCGCGCTCTTGAGAGGGGGGGGCATAAAAAATGTTCGCGTCTCTGCGCGAACTCTCACCACCCCCCCCCCTGCTGTAATTAATAAATGAACACTCCCTTAGAAATTCAGACCCTTCTTGAGGGGGAAGGCGTAAAAAATATAGCCCTACCCCTTTTGAGCAAACGGTATTAGTATTATATTACACAAGGAGTAGGCCTATCAAAAGTAAAGAAGCAGAATTGGCCTATACTTATAACGCAGGCCTATTATACAGCAGATTAACATGCAGCACTGGTGATAATTGTATATTGCACACGTTATCCAACCACTGTCATTGTGACCAGAACTTAACTCAACCAATGACTGGTAATGCCATTGTATACACAATAGGACAAATGCAGAAATTACATCGCATACAACAATTATGAGAGGGCTTATAAGACATCTCCAAACACAGTAGGCAACGTTGATATCCACTTGTACAGAGACATTGTACCTACATGTGGTTGGAGAGCGTGTGTATGTGTCATGTGATTATACCCATTATGTGTTATTTATGGAGGGTGTCGTGTGTGACTGTGTGCTGACCTCTCCCGCATGGCACTGCCCTGATTAGGAACCACAGATATCATGGGATGCAACGGCACCACTATCCTAGCAACAGTAGAGAACTACACATCCCATACTCATCCTGCAACAACTGTTCTAATGATTCCTTTATATTTTTGAATGGTCTGGAATAAAGAGGGTCCGAGGATGTTTTCTCAGTTACGCTCTAGGTACTCTGTAGAACTTGCTAATACATTATATGGATCATAATGATCCCGTCTTTTTTGTGGCTATATCAATATTTAAAGAGTTTCGTACAATTATCAAACTGGTTTTCAAAGATCAATCTGTTTAAAGTAACTAATTCCAAAGTTATGAACTGTTTATCAATACTGACCCTAGATCCAGTGCAGAACATATGGTATATCTTTGGGAATCGAACGAGCAATTGTAACCATCGATGTCATAGGATAATCTAATATACTATTATACCCTCTAATTAGTCTACTATCATATATCAAACATATGTGTCAGGAAATGTTGGTTTTAGGCCCGCATCAATACAGATAGAAAAGGCTAGATACTTTATACATAATTACACGATTCCCAGCACAGAACAATAAATCAACCTTTGGCCCAATTTTGTAAATTGTGTTTGGGAATTAGATGTACGCTCTACCTCATGATTACTTTGGAATAATTGTATGCGGAAATTATGTTTATATTGATAATTGATTCAGTTGATTTGGTTGTGCTCTATCCTGGAGTAAACTGTGTTAAAACCTATGCTGAAAGCACCTTGAACCAAGAAATGTATGATGGTCATGTGCCCAGCTCTGAATACCTGCCCTCTTTGAAAACTCAGGAATATCGTACATACAAATATGTAGCATAACGTATATTGCCCATATATAGCTGTACACTCAATGAAAGCCGACCTCAAAATTGAATGTGAAAATATATAATGCAATGATTGTGATTGTATGAAAGGCAATGTGTCTAGCCGAACTTCCATGCTAATTCGATCATAAACTGCCACTTGGTATCATATCACCGGTCATCTCCCACCTGTGCCGCCCCCAATAAAATCCCCATGTTTCATTGTATGTCATAACACATTAGCACAATAATGATATGGAGATGATACATCAATATGTACCAAACGTGTACGTTTATTAGAAAAGAAACAACCTCTTCTGATGTTCAATGCACAGAGGAAAGATATTGTACCTGCATGTCTTTGTTCAATGTAATCCAACGTATCTAAAGTGTCATGGTCCGATTTCCCCCCTTATTCTAAATTATACTTAAATATATTCAAAAAGTCATTATGATATCATATTTAAACGATGAGGCACAATAAAATATCATTGATGGGCAATAAGAGAGCCCCATGAACACAGGTATAGCCTTTTACAGTGTATTTTTCAACTGGTGGACTTATACTGTTATAGCGTGCGCTCAGTCTAAAGTTGAGCATAAAACTGATAAATTTATTTTGAGTGCTAATCATCGGACTATGCCACTTTAAATGCCAGAATAAGCTCAAACTCTAACTCACTATAGACGTAGTTGATGTTATATATTACTGGTCTGGTTATTCTCCTGTGCATAAGCACAGGACCGAGTTTCACTCATAGGTAACCCGACCGGGTAACCCGATTATAATGTGACAAGATGGCTGCCTACACGGGGTGACCAGTTCCAGCATTACGTGAGCTGCTCATTCCATAACAATAACTCGTATTGGTTAGTGTACCCAGCCTGCATGCAGCACGGTCTGTACCGACCGGGGACTGCTCCCTCACCACACACATGGAGGACACGAGGACACACTCAGGGCTTCCCCAACACTCAATAGTTCTAAGCAGTAATACACGGATAACATCTTTCTAACCCAGAGGTAGTCTCTACCTCTCTGAGACTCACACTACTACAATGTGCTCTGCAAAGGTTTCTCTAGACAATCTACCAGTGGGGTTACACGTGGGAGATCACAGTATGGTTTTAAACCATTTTCAATCAACCCAGGTAGGGTTTATCATTTTCTAATTTTTATATTTCATCCTTATCAGATCACTATCCTTGGTTATTAGATAGAACATAATTTATTTGTTTCTGCACAGGACAGCCTAATGTATATTATTCATTATTGTTGTAGCGGTTTGAAGGAGGATGTTAGTGGTATCTATGGCAATGTTGTGGGAAAGGAACTGTTTCCTGCACAGTCATCTTCTAGGATATTACATTTAGCTCCAATACATCGCTTTAACCCTTATTCCATGCAGTTATTATGGAATAAATTATTTATAGCAAATAATTTTGGAGCTAGAGTATGTAGAATAATCTATGGGTGTTCCGTACGGAGTTATAGGCTAGGCCTAAATTTTCCCCTTATTGATTTTCCGCTAGGCCTAAATACCAGACATGCCGAAAATGTTAATAAAAATTTTCTGACGGCGCTAGGTTGGAGTATCTAGGTGTGCATAGGCCTAGTCGGCGGATGGGTGTTATTGTGGGGTAGGTCGTACAATATACCCCAATCAAAAGCATCTCAGTTAAGCCAGCACTAAAGGGTGCATCGGCTATGTTCAACCCTAGGGGTGCATTTGAATGGAGTCTCTGAATCCAATTGAACTCAATGAGATTCCTCAAGAAGGCAGCCTTGTCACTCTTGGGGTGAGCATTATGAAGTCTACAACGTAGATCTCCAAATCATCCATTTTTTTATGGAAGGCTGAGTTGAAGTGAGCACCAACGATACTCGTTTCAACATTGGTTCTGATGTTTCTCAGATGTGCCTGACATCTGTCCATCAGCCTAGCCTGTGTCTGACCCGCATACATATTGTAATAGAAAGACTAAGGCCGGCTGGGGAATGCAAGGAACACGAGAACACAGACAGTTTATGAATAAAGGCTTGTATTCAGGAAAGTGCTTGACTAGAGGTTATTAATTATACATAAGGCACATCGACAGTTCTTATGACCAACTGCGGAGTTAGGAGCTCAGGGAGTACGCCCGTCGCCAAGCTTGAGCCAAAGTAGACTGAGGCACGACTCCGCAGCGCGCCCTAATATAGGGCTCGCTACGGAGGCGCCCTCTGGTGGGCGGCGGACGAACTACTCCTGCGCTCCGGACTCCGCAGCGGCTCCTTCCCGCTACACCCTTCCCTCGTTAATTACAGCTGTACCCTCCCTCCCTAATCGAACAGTAGAGATAATATAGCGACTCCGCAATACCGTATCACAAATGGTGGTATCCCTGCGGCTTAACTCTAGTTACTTTTGATTCAACATGCTTATTCCTATAGCGCTGCTCCTGCGAAGTTACAGTCATAAACGATGAGATCGGTTCGATCCTACTCTAACAATAATAATATTTAAAACTGTACGACTCCTGCGGAGTTCGCTTATGATATAACCTATGCGTAACATGTGCGGAGTCCCCTGTGGGGATCTTAAGTCTCTAATGCTGCCGGAAACGTGCTGCCCGAACTTCTAGGGTGGTGAGGTGGTGGATGGTGATGATGTTGAAGATGACGGGTGGAGGGGATGACTGGTGCCTCCACGCCGGCCGCTCCGTCCGGACTTGCTGCGGGGTCACTACTCGTCCCTACGGCAAGGGGGGGACCCTCCTCCTTCCTACAAGTCAACACAATTTAAGGTAAGGTCAGGTAAGATTTCTCTCTTCTTTTATTCCTCCCTCCCGTAGCGCTCACGATGGTAGTATCACTTCTCCCCTTCTTAAGTACTACCCGTAGAGGTCCTGTACTGGTCCTCCGCCGCCCCGGGGCCCTATACCGGGCCTCTGGCGTCTGCTTCATTCCCCTCCCTTCCTCGTTACGGCTTCCCCTCCCTCTCGTCCCATCTGGTAATTATCAGGCTGGATGGCGAACTCACCTTGCGTGGTCGTGGCCTCCGCTCGTCCTGAAGGAGCCGGTATCTGGTCGTTATTGAAGCTATGACATTGTAGGTCCCCGGGCCAATCACACGGAGACGGCTGGATACGTCGCCCCCGGTGGCCGCAAATTCCTCCCCCATGGAGATGGGGGGGGAGTAAAAATGCAGCCCACCGCTCCAGCCGGTTTGGCTCCCTACCGGAGACAAACCACCACGGCATCCAGGCGGGTGGATCTGCCGTGGGCCCGTGCCAGTGGGATCCTAGCACTCGGGCGGCTGAAGGGGGGCGACTCCCTGGGCGAGAGCTCGGGGAGTGTCTTTGCCGTCGAGCGCTGGTGGGTGTGCGGAGTGGCCTGGTTCGCGTTCCCCCCAGTCGCTGCTCCTCCGCCACCTTCTGGTGATATTTTGCTGTCCCCTGCAGCCCTCCCCACTTCTGAGTGGGCGCCGGGGGCACCACCCTTTCCGCCGACGTCTCCGGTCTGGCGGACTCCTTCTGCAGCTTACGCCGCGGGTGGCTGTCTTCTGGTGACCGCCACTCCTCTGGTGCCGCTGCAGGGGGGAAATCCTGTACTAGAGCGTCCAGGTGGGGGTTGGGTGGGGGGTGGGGTTCGTCTGGTTCCCTCAAGGGGGTAGACGTAGGGGGCCGGGTGGGATCATAAGGGTAAAACACTACTCTGTGCGTGGGGTTGCTGGGTGGCAACAGTGTTACCAGAGAGTTGTTCCACTGCCCGTCGTCGCTGCGCCCCTCCTGCCAGACTACGTCCCCCGAGCCATCCCACATAGCCAGGAGATGTACCATCAGGTTGGCGGTCATGATAAAAAGCTCGCCGGCTACCTGAGGCGTCGCGGGCACCACCCTCCGCGTGTCGGCCTCTCCAGTCGTGGGGGTGGACGTGCCGGGGATGGTAGCGTCTGGTTCTCCCTCCGGAGGTGGGGACTGTTCCGGGCGTGGCGACTCTCCGCCTGCTACCTCCCGTGGGGAGATGGTGACGGTGGTGCGCGTCACTTGCTCCTCCCCCTCCTCTTCCTCCTCGGAGAGGGCTATACGGTGGTATCGCACTGGGGGGCGCGGGGGGGGCTCTTCCACCTCAATGACGTACCCCGCGCTGTGCGGAATAAAAAGACCTGGGGAAGTCTGCGCAGGGGAGGAGAGGGTCTGGGTGAGCGACCTTCCGGTGGGAGGGGGAACTCCTGCTGCTACCAGAGCCTCCTTCTCCTCTGGAGTGTCCCCAAAGCTTAAGTAGATGCGCATTCGCTCCTGCAGGCGGCGGGCCCTCTCTTGCGATGTTTCCTCGTCCTCTGGCTGATCCGTGGGGGGGGGGGGGTGGCGACTGCCCGCCCGGGGTCCCCATCGCCATGAGGTTGGTGGCGGCCAGTGCCGCTTCTGCCTCGGAGGAGATGCTGGCCGCCGGTCGGCCTTCAGGCGAGCCCAGGCTGAACCCGGGTGAGGGGCCCAGCGAGTCCGCCCGCTCTCCCTGCAGGGGTGAGGTGGTGAGCTGCTCGGAGGCCGTTAGGGTGGATTCGCTGCCCGATGGTGCCGCCTCCATCTCTTCCGGTGTTTTGGTTGGGGGTTGCTTTCGCTCCGCCTTTGTGGGGGTACGGGTCAGTATCACCACCGGCACCCGCAGCCCCATTTCCTCATCAGTTGCTGCCTGTCCCGGGGGTTTATTTGGGGGTAGCATGACCACTGTCTCCTTCCTTTTCTTACCACCCGGTGTGCCCTCCTCCGTTTCTCCCCCCCGCTTTCTGGCTGAGGCAGAGGTGGAGCCAGTAGATGAGGTGGAGGAGGTTTTCCTGGCGGAACTGGTGGAGGTAGAGGTGGAGCCGGTGGACGAGGCGGAGGAGGTCTTCCTGGAGGAGCTGGTGGAGGTAGAGGTGGAGCCGGTGGACGAGGTGGAGGAGGTCTTCCTGGAGGAGCTGGTGGGAGTGCCCTTTGAGGTGGTGGCTACCTTCCTACCCAACTCCGCAGATGACTCCGCAGCCTGTTGTCGCTCTCGGGCTTTCTTCTCCTCCACCCTGGGAGACGATCGATTCGGCACCACCACCACGCTAGGGACAGCTTTTGAAGACGAGGAGGTGGTCTTACTCTTACCGGCAGTGGACGACTTGCTGTTGGCAGAGGTAGTGGGCCGGGCTGCGGAGTCGAGGCTCCTACTGGCGGAGGCGCTGCTCTCCCTCCGGCTGCTGGAACCCCGGGCTGGTGTGGAGGACCGTCGGCGGCTGGCCGACTCCGCAGACGGCGAGGGTGCCGTCTCCCTGGCCGCGGATGCTGGGGAAGTAGAGGAGGCACGGCGGAGGGTGGGGTCAATCGGGTGTTTGTCTGGCATGGGTTTCTCTCCGGTTACCCAGGGATGCTTAGGGTCCCGGTGATAGCCCTCCAGGTGTCTCCTTAAGTCTCTTTTCCGCACGGCGGCAAACACCCCCCCTGCATTACCTCCTCGGCATCGGTTGGTGCCTGTGCCCCGGGGGCACAGCCATCCCATGGCTTGGCCATCTGCATGCTGTTCTCTGACGTGCCTTGCTCGATTACACGACTTAGTGAAGGTCTTATCACACAAGGTACAGTGATACAACCCGTCTGCTTCCATGTCGTCTGCATGCGGAGTTGGAGTCAAGATGGCGTCTTTGTTATGGTGTTCATCCGGGCGGTGCGGATCTCGCCTCTCGCGAGACCTGCCGCGAGAGGATGACTCCGCGGAACTCCGCGCGGAGTCCCGGTCGTCTGCATCCTTAGTTTGCCTCCCTTTTCCCCTTTCTTTAGACCTACTTCGATCTCTACGGGAGCCTGAGCTTGCTTGCTCCTCCCTGCGCGTTTTTGATGGAGCAGTGGTTGATGTAACTCCCTTCCTTCCCCTCATTGTTGCTGTGATGACCTGGGACGCTCTGGTCGTTTTTGCGGAGCTTCGCGGAGTCCCCCGCCCGCGCTGGTGCGCGGCGATCCCCGGCTCTTCCCGCTGGTTCCCCCCGGGTGGTGCGGAGTCTTTGGGCTGTGCTCCGACCATTTCCCCACCCACCTAACTACCGCTTCCACCTCTCTCCCTTGTACTCCCGGGGGAGGGGGGGGAATGACTTTCAGTTGATCGAACGGTACTACTTTGGCCTTCCTGCCCTCTCCCTTTATTTCGTACACTGACTGAGAAATGCGAGCCGTTACCACCCAGGGGCCCGTCCACAGGCGTTGCAGCTTGGGACTTCGCCCTATCTTCTTGCCGGGGTGGTGGTGGTATACCGTGGCTCCCACCTCTATCTCCCGGGTGGTCGCCCTCCCGTCGTAATTGCGGCTCTGTCTGGCGACTGACGTCCCGATGTGTTCCCGGGCCAGGGCATGGGCAGTGGCGGTGTTCCTCTGCAGGCTAGCGACATACCCCGGTCTGCCCCCCCCCACCTCCTCCATGGGCTCTGGGTACAGAAGGGCCAAGGGCAGATTAGTTTCCCGCCCCAACATCATCATGTTTGGTGTCACTCCGGTCGTGGAGTGCACCGAGGACCTGTACGCCGACATGACCATGGCGAGATGCTCGTCCCAATCTGAGTGGTCCTCGGCTACCACCGCGGAGAGCAAAGCCTCGATGGTGCGGTTAGCCCTCTCCACCATTCCGTCCGAGCGTGGGTTGAAAGCACAAGTGCGGGTCTGCCTGATCCCCAGAATGCGGATGACTTCCCGGAACAGGTTAGACTGGAAGTTGCGCCCTTGATCGGAATGGAGACTAACGGGGGCCCCAAACCGGCACACCACGGTGTCGACTAGGGCCCGAGCCACCGTGGCAGCCTCTTGGTTGGGGATGGCCACCGCTTCGGCCCATTTCGTGAAGTAGTCTATGATCACTACTATGTACAAATTCTTCCTGGGGGTTGGTGTCAGAGGTCCCATAACGTCTATGGCGATCCTCTCCATGGGCAGCCCCACCCCCACGTGTCCCATTGGAGCCCGTGTGGGGTGGGGTGCCGGCTTCCTTTCCAGACACATTTTGCACGTGGCCGTCCAGTAGGTTATGTCCCTTCTGAAATCCGGCCAGTACCATCTTTCTTGTAGCTTCCGTACAGTTCTGTCCCTCCCAAAGTGTCCCACCATACCTCCCCCGTGCGCTGCCTCGAACGCCTCGGCCTTCCTTTTGTCAGGTACCAGGATCTGAAAAGCTCTATTGCTTCCGGGGACGAACCACCATCTCCCTAGAAGCCCTTGCTTAATGGCCAATCTACCCAGTTGTGTAGCCAGAGATTTCACTGCGTACCCTTGGTCTGCCAGTGTCTCCTTGCACGGTTCGGTCCCTTCCTCCACCCATTTGTACACCAACCCTAGAACGGCATCTTCCTTCTGGTCATTTTTCCAACTCTCTCTAACTTCCCCCGCTATGTCCGGGTCGTCTGCCCCCCGTCTAGTGATGGCCCGTACCGACGCCGGCGCCGCCTCCTCTTCCTCGTCTGACCTCCCACACTGTCGGCAGGGGATCCGGGATAGCCCATCCGCATTGCCGTGTAGCCTACCGGCCCGGTGTTCTATAGTGTAATCATACGTGTCCAATATGGAGATCCATCTGGCCACTTGTCCCTCCGGTTCTTTGAAGGCCATAACCCATTTCAATGCTGCGTGGTCCGTGCGGATGAGGACGTTCCTCCCTAGTAGGTAATGTCGAAATTTCCGTAACCCGAAGATAATCGCCAGCAATTCCCTTCGGGTGACGCAGTAGTTCCGTTCCGCTCTGTTGAGCGTGCGGCTGCCGTATGTGAGGACGATCTCTCGTACGTCCTCCTCCTCCCCTTGTCTTTGGGACAGCACCACCCCAAGGCCGGTGTCAGAGGCGTCAGTGTCCATGACCAGTTGTCCCTCATCCTCCGGGTAGCCCAGGATGGGTGCCTCCATCAGTAGACGACGCAACTCGTCAAACGCCACCTGACACCCCCTGTCCCACTTAAAAATTCGTCCTTTATCTGCCATCTGTGTGAGGGGTTTCGCCAGGGTAGCGAATTCCGGGACGAAAGCCCTATAGTAACCAGCCAGCCCCAGAAAGCTTCGCACCTCCGTCAGACTCTCTGGCACCGGCCAGTCCCGTATAGCCTCTATCTTCGCCGGGTCCGTAGCTATCCCATCCTTGCTGACCACATGCCCCAAGAAACCGACTTTCCTTCTAGCCAGCTGGCATTTTGATGGTTTGATTTTCAGGCCGGCGGCTTCTAGGCG
Organism: Harmothoe impar; assembly: GCA_947462335.1. NCBI lineage: Eukaryota > Metazoa > Annelida > Polychaeta > Phyllodocida > Polynoidae > Harmothoe > Harmothoe impar. The sequence continues at coordinate 13,465,443 of OX381721.1, read as the reverse complement.
CCCCAGTACCTCCCCCAATCGTTGGAGATGGCCCTCGAAGTCTCGGGCGAAGACGACGATATCGTCGAGGTAGACCAGGCAGGACGTCCATTGTAGGCCCCGCATGGCTACCTCCATCAGTCTTTCGAACGTACCGGGGGCATTGCACAGTCCGAAGGGCATCACCGTGAACTGGTACAGCCCCCGGTGCGTCGAGAACGCCGTCTTCTCCCGGTCCTCCGGGGCCATCTCCACCTGCCAGTACCCGCTGACGAGGTCCATGGTGCTGAACCATTGGGACCCCGCCAGCGTATCCAAGGAGTCGTCGATGCGTGGTAGTGGGTATGCGTCCTTTCTCGTGGCCTCATTGAGACGGCGGTAGTCCACACAGAAACGCATGGTGCCGTCTTTCTTTTTTACAAGAACCACGGGGGAGGCCCAGGGCCCGTTTGCCGGTTCTATGATGCCCGAGGTTAACATTTTCTCTACCTCTGCTTCCACCAACGCCCGCCGATGCGGAGCGAGTCTCCTTGGTGGCATCCTAATCGGGGGGTGTTCCCCTGTTCGTATGTGGTGTTGAATGCAGTTTGCCCTCCCCGTATCCCCCGGTCTCAGCTGAAACGCCCCGCAGTGCTTGCGCAGGAGGTTCTCCAAAGGGGTCTTCCGATCTTCCTCGACGCCCTCAGTCAAGGTGCGGATGAGGTCGTCCGCTTCCCCCGGGGTTCCCTGTGGATTGCAGGTGGCGACCCGGCACTTTGCCGCTTCCCCCTGATTTATTTCCGCCGGTTCTTCCACGGGCTCCAGCGAGGCCAGTGTCATGTCCTTGTACACGACGACTGCATCTTGTCCAGGGTTAAATATCCGCACTGGTGTGGTTTCTTTTGTCGTGTCCACCAAGGCACGCCCGACCAGCAGGCCCCTGTCTTCCTCCACCTCCCGTAGGCCTTCTACCAGGCCCCCTTCTCCTCCCGTCCAGTCTCCCACCAGGTATCCCCCTATTATGGCTTCCTCCCCTGGCGGTATTACTTTGGTGTGGCAGCTTATGACTCGACAGAAGTTCAGTTCCTCTTCCTCCAGCGTTGGTAGCAGCAACCGCTCCCCCGCCAAATCCACCAGAAATCCCGTTTGTAACAGGAATCGTGATCCCACGATTGCGTCCGTAGGTAACTCGGACAGCTGAAACGTCACCTCCCACGATCTACATTTGACCTGGAGCAGCACCGTGACACGCCCGTATAATTGTAGTGGCCTCCCTTCCACCGAGTATACAGCCTCGTTTGTCACCTCGTAGGCCCCTGGCTCCCCATGGGTCCGCCACCAAGAGAGGGAGAGCATGTTCACAGTAGCCCCCGTGTCCACCAGACATTCTACGCTACTGTCCCCTATTCTCCCCTCCAATAGGAGGCCGGACCCGCCCTTCTCCAAGCGTCCTACCACGATCTCTGTGCGCCCCTCTCCCATGTTGACCCTAGACTGGCCATTGTCTAGGGTCGGTTTTAGTTTTCCGCCGGCTGTGGAATGATGGCCGGCGTGGAGGCGGTTCCTCCCGCTGCGCTCCCGCTTGCCTCCCTTGCGTCAGCTGCGGCTATCTCGTCCCTCCACCTGGGGCAGCTACTCCTTTGGTGTCCCAAAGCGGCACAGTGGTAGCATCGGATCTCGGACATCGGCAGCCGGTCCTTTCTCGGTCGGTTTGTTCTTTCTCCCCCCTTGTATGACAATGAGGAGGAGGAGGGGTTAGCAGGTTTCCCTAGTGCGGCCTTCATGGCCTCCCGGAATTTGGCGTTCTCCTCCCTCTCCTTTACGGCGTCCTCCCGCATGGACTTGAGCTCTTCTCCCATTGTTTGGCCCGTGGCCCGGACATTCTGTGCCGAGCCGTGCGGCCGCATGCAGGCTTCTGCGTGCAAGGCCACTTGTACCGCCTGGGAGAGGGTAGTAGCCGACGATTGGTGTACCCACATTTGCATCTGGATGTCCTTCAAGGAGTCCACGAAGTGGTCCTTTGCCATAACGTCTACCGTAGCCATGTCCGCCAGTGGGTACGCCAGCCTTGTGTACCTCTCTACTTCCTCCGCATGTGTTTGGAGGCATTCCCCCTTGTTCCTCTCCTTGCCCTTTAGTATGGCCTTATATCTGGCGGCCTGGTTAGGGGGCTGGAACCTCGCGACGAGCGCTGCTCTCAGTTTCCTGTATCCTCCTTCCGCTCCTGGTTCTATCCCTGACAGAAGACGTCTTGCCACTCCTGTCAGGCTTAGCCCGAGGAATACCCCGTCCGTGGTTTCGTCCCAGCTGTTCGCCGTACAACACAGATCGAAGTGGGACAGATATTCCGAGAGGTGTGTCTGGCCGTCGAACTTCCCAGGCATGTAGACTGGCTTCACCGGCTTCCTGCCCCAGCTCCCTTCCTGCTGGAATCCTTTCCCTGCCCCCGGTGTCATCGCCGTGACTGACCCAGCCACATTTGGTGACAGGTACTTCTGCGCATTCAGCTGGTAACCTTGTGGTTTCCATTCCATTGCGTCCCCCCCGCCTGGTGGGCCTCCCCCCATGTATGTAGCGGAGACCAGCGGCTGCATACCCCCTGGATTTGCCACTTGAGGATCCACTTGTGGCTTGGATTCTGCGTACCCCGTCCCCCATTCTCTTTCCGCCGGCTCCGTGGACACTCCCGCATAACCCCCTTGGTTGATGGCGGCCCCACTTTGCCCCTGCACTTCAGCTGCTATAGCCGCCCTATAAGCTGCTTCCAGTAGTAATAGAGGAGTCTCTAGGACATAGTTTGGTTAAACTTGTTTTTTTTAGCGTAATACTTGGAATATGGAAATGATTCTTATATCATCTTGTAGGGAATTTGTTAAGGTATCAGAATAAGTATTAAAAGTTTAAAGCATTAATATATAAGAGGAGTAGTTTGATGGGATAACTTTATGTCATTCATATTTTGGTTAAAGCATCAATTGTGTGGAATCGTTTGAGTGGAATGAGGTGGGGGTTTCATATATGGTGCTTGACATGTGCATACATATGTATGTAAGATATAAAGATGCCTGGAAACATATGAGGGGAGTTATTAAACATTAGGTATATTGTACAGTTGTTTATGTCTTGGTGTCTAACATAACTGTCCCCAGTGGTAGGTGTGGTGTGGCTGGTGGTGGGGGAGACAATGAGGCAGCCTGCACAAACACCTGGTTGACCTACATTCCATGGGTGGTAAGGCATTCAATCAATTTTGAATGGTGGATGTAGGTGACTCATATTTGAATGCAGCTGTCTGATTGGATGAATATAGTCACGTGACAATTCAAATATCTATGTATCCAGTGGTAGGTGTTGTCTGACTGTTGGGTAGACAATGAGGCAGCCTCCACATATACCGGGGTGACTTGTATTTAGTTCAGTTTTGGTGGGGAAACCCCATGTCTCTTGGTTAAACTTGGTTATTTGAGCGTAATACTTTGAATATGGAAATGATTCTTTTATCATCTTGTAGGGAATTAGTTAAGGTATCAGAATAAGTATTAAAAGTTTAAAGGATTAAAATATATAATAGGAGTAGTTTGATGAGATAACTTTATGTCATTCATATTTTGGTTAAAGCATCAATTGTGTGGAATCGTTTGAGTGGAATGAGGTGGGAGTTTTATATATGGTGCTTGACATGTGCATACATATGTATGTAAGATATAAAGATGCCTGGAAACATATGAGGGGAGTTATTAAACATTAAGTATATTGTACAGTTGTTTATGTCTTGGTATCTAACATAACTGTCCCCCAGTGGTAGGTGTTGTGTGGCTGGTGGTGGGGGAGACAATGAGACTGTCTGCACAAACACCTGGTTGACCTACATTCTGTTGGCGTCATGGCATTCATTCAATTTGAATGGTGAATGTAGGTGACTCATATTTGAATGCCGCTGTCCGATTGGATGAATATAGTCACGTGACAATTCAAATATCTATGTATCTAGTGGTAGGTGTTGTCTGACTGTTGGGTAGACAATGAGGCAGTCTCCACATGGACTGGGGTGACCTGCATTCAGCTCAGTTTTGGTGGGAAAAACCCATGTCCCTTGGTTAAACTTAAATTTTTGAGCATCATACAGTGAATATGGAAATGATTCTTATATCATCTTGTAGGGAATATATTAAGGTATCAGAAAAAGTATTAAAAGTTTAAAGGATTAAAATATAAAAGGAGTTGTTTAATGAGATAACTTTATTTCATTCATATTTTGGTTAAAGCATCAATTGAGTGGAATAGTTTGAGTGGAATGAGGTGGGGGTTTCATATATTGTGCTTGACATGTGCATACATATGTATGTAAAATATCAAGATGCCTGGAAACATAGTAGTGAAGTTATTAAACATTAAGTATATTGTACAGTTGTTTATGTCTTGGTATCTAACATAACTGTCCCCAGTGGCAGGTGTTGTGTGTTTGGTGGTAGGGGAGACAATGAGACTGTCTGCACAAACACCTGGTTGACCTACATTCCGTTGGCGTCATGGCATTCATTCAATGGTGAATGTAGGTGACTCATATTTGAATGCAGCTGTCTGATTGGTTGAATATAGTCACGTGACAATTCAAATATCTATGTATCTAGTGGTAGGTGTTGTCTAACGGCTGTTGGGTAGACAATGAGACAGTTACCACATGGACCGGGATGACCTGCATTCAGTTGAGATTTGGTGGGAAAAACCCCCATTCAATTTGAATGGAGGATGTAGGTGACTCATATATGAATGCACCACTCTGATTGGTGGGATATAGTCACGTGATAATTCAAATATCTAGGTCTTCGGATATGATTGACGGATAGTGATGGGATACAGTCAGGAGGTATTGTGCAATAGGAGGTGCTGTCCTATGATTGGTCATCCTTCCTGTCCTGGGGGCGTGGTTACACTATTCAGTTTGGACTAAATAACCACCAAGCTGTAGCACTCCTCATTAGTAAGACTAACACTGAAAGCCTGCACATCACACTGAAGCTATGGATCCTACCCAATTGGTTCCAATGGACAGGGAGTTCACACCAGAGGAGATGGAGATTATCAGGAATATGCCTCAAGGTCAAGAGATGCCCAGCATATATCTCCAAACTGTAAGTATAAAACAGAGAATTCGAAATGTGTTAATGTAGATGTATGTGAGGATGTGATCAAATGATTGTGTGAATAATGAATATTTCTTGAATTGATAACTATCATCAGGTTTGCTACAATATGTTTTTTTTTTCTTTAAGACAGATGACGAGGAGGTTGTAGACCAGTCACAGAAGGACACGTCTGCTGCAGAAGCTATTGACTCAGCTCATGTACCACCCCCGACCCTGAAGGAGGAGTATGAGACCCCAGAAAACATTCCTCTAAGAAGTATGTCCGTACGGAGGAGGACTTCATCACTCCCGTTCAGAAGAGAGCAAAACTGCTCACTGAGGTGAAGAAGAGACAGCTGAAAGTAGCTAAACGCCCCAAGTTCCTCTCTCTACAGATACCTAAGTCTGTTGAGGAGGATACTGATTTCAATGTTCCTCATACACCTCAGCCAGGTGGACTGCCATCTTCTCCTTTTGCTGTAGATAACTTGAGTGATGGTGCACCAGGCAAAGTCAGCAGGGTCTGCTACTTAGATGGTAGTCAGACATCCTCATCCAACACTGCTGTACGTAAAGGCACCACCTATCTCTGTTCCAGGGAGTGGAGGCAGAACACAGGTCTGGCCAATCAGAGTGGGAAGCAGGAATCTGGAATTGGCAAGCTGTTCTACAGTTTAGGCGGTGGCTTTTATCTTGATAAGCCATACAGTAGTGCTGGCTACTACTCAGTCAAAGTTGAAGTAGAATCTCTGAGGCTTGGATTATGGCATGTCAACGGGATACAGAAGCATCAACGTGCTGGTTCTCGTTACAGTGTCACCCTTGACTTTGATGCCATACACATCCTCAAGTCTAATGCTGCTGAGATTGAGAGGGCCATGAAGATATGTGACTCAGAAAACTTTCTGGGATTTTCTGCATCATTAGGCCGGAGTTGGTTTGTTACTGTTGAGCATGACAACTGTTCTGTCAGTATCCGGCGGTGGTTTTTGCTAAATCAGAGTCGAGGAGATCCTGAAGCAGAGCTCCTCCCTGGGCGAGATGGATTTAAGCTTGGTTATGATCAATTCAGAAAACTCCGTCTCTTCTTGGAGAAGCATCTGGATCAGTATCTTCCCACTTTCAAGTCCCATGTCTTCGTATGCAACAGAGCTGACCACACCCCAAAGACATGCCCGATATGTTCTATCCCGGGCAGACTTCCACTAGAGCAGAACATTCAGAGACTACTTGGTAAGTTATATTAATAAGTATTCAGATTTATCCTGTAAGCATGACATATCACCACTACATCTTTAATTTTTTTTAATGTGTAGTTGCATCGAAAAATAAAAACAGTGATAATCATATCAAATAATTGGTTTAAGAGTATGACTACATTTATATATATATATATGTGAATCATGGTATATATATCAACATGCTTAGTCATATCAGGTCTTATGACTCGTTGCAGGGCTGGAGACTGGACTCCCTTGAACAGGGAACCTGATGATACACTGGTTGATGTTGATCACATATTGGATTATGGACATACCAAGTGTAGATATCCATGGAAAAAACTTGAAGAAAAAGACTGTTTGGAAATTGTCTCATACTTTGCACCTGCCTGGAAAAGTCTTGCACCATTACTTGGATTTACATACTGGGAAATCGAGTCAATATCTGAGGATAATGTAGATGGAAGTTGTCTTATAAAAGCAACAGCCATGCTCATTCAATGGTGTCAACGTGTAGTTGATGATGCCAATTTGAATACTCTGACACATGCATTACATCAATTAGACATAAACATATTTTATTGATATTGTAGTTTATTGTATAACTTGAGTTTGTACACTGAATATAAAAAAAAAAATTAAAAAAAGAAGTACAATATGGCCTCCTGGAGTTCAGTGAAATCTGGCATGAGAGATATTTTAGATGCAGATGAGTATCTTTTCCATATAGACTCATATGACAACTATGATGATCCATGGTACAACTTTGAAACAAGGCTATCTGAACGGATGAGATTTGACAAAAGCCAAACGTGGGAATTCTGTTTTGACTGTTATAATTTAATGCCGAAAGAAGATTTTGCGTCTGAGATGCTGAGGTATGATGATAATTGTGAAACAATGGCATTGATGTCCATAGGCTTTTCAAAGCTTCACTTTGTCATTGAACTCAAAACTGATGAAGGAGTAAAACAGAGCTTTTACAGAAGTTCTCTCCCTGTACAAACATTACCATTGTATGTTAGAGTAGAAGAAGATGAGAAGTACATGTATAATGATGTATTAGAATTAGAACATTTTGACTATATTACAGTTAGAATATATGCTGAAAAGGGTATAGATTTTCTCATTCCATTCTACTACCCTACCCTCACATTCACAATAAGAAAACAAAATGTAACATTGTACACTTGATGTTTATGGTATAATAAAAAATGACTACAGTCTACATGGTCTACTTGTTATTAACTCATTGTTCATCTAAAATAACTAAAATGAATTAAAATGTTTTCAACTAAAGAATAAAACCTGACAATTGTAGTTGTACCAAATGAAAATTAATTATTACTCAGTTTTAATATTTGAAATTTATTTCACTATTGACCGTAATATGAGATTGGAGGTGTAAGAGCTTATATATCCTCAGAATGTGAATCAGACTCAGAGTCTACCATGATAACGATGACGTTATCATCTGTATCGGGAGTTGTGATTGGTCTTGCGGGGTCTGGATAAAATTCAAGTATAAGTAAAGGGAAACTAAAATATCCTGTCTAAAAATTTAAACAATTGGAAATTCTTTTTCTATATATGTATTTTTCAATGACTACATTTCAATTATGTAGGTATTTCAAAAAATCAAAAAGTGTAAATAATAGAAACTTTTACAGATGCATTCAGTTGGAAAATATGATCAATTGGATTTTTTTTTCTCTATCTATATATTTTTAAAAGACCTCATTTCAATGTTCTGATACAACATTTTAAATTGAAACTTTAACAATTGCATTCAGATATAATATATATATATATATATATATACTCACTGAGGAGTGGCCTGTCCTGCTAGGATCATGTCATTGTCTTCTGGTGTACTTAGCAGTTCCGGTCCACTGAAAAATAACAAGGATAAGATAAATAAGTATTGTAATGTGATCTTGTTTTTTTCTAAGACAAAATTGGTAAGTATATATAGCAAATGTATTAACCTGTTTACATAGCCATAACCATAGCTTTATAGATCTAGGTTACAGTATGGGATGCTGCAGCATCCCCACCAACAGATACAAGAAACATCTTTCAACACTATCTCTCCAAAACTATCTACCAAGGAAAGGTTTGAACACATATAAGAGGTGTACATTGAAAACATTGCATTGTGACCCACTAGGTATAATCATATACTCCATGTCATAGGGAACACAGGGTAGGGAGAGATGCTTAAATGGGTTGTTGTCATAGCAGGATAACCAAACAGTCACATAACCCTTTTTATTCACACTACAGCCCTACACCCAGACCTTTGGGAGCGGGGTGCTTTATCTAGGGCATACACACCCCCAACCCACCAGCAGTGGGTTGGGAGGAGGGGATGTATGGGACCGGGGGGCCACCACCACGTGGCGGCCTGGGTGAGTGGGTGGGTGGGTGCATGGTGTAGGAGGACCCCCTCCCCCCCCCCCCCCACACACACACATAAACACACTGCCATGTCTTATCCCTGTCCTAGGACTGGTCAGGCAGTATACTACTTGGGTAAACTACTTTTGCTGGTGTACAATACAACCCCCCCCCTCCTCACCCTTGCCTCTCACTAGGTCAGTCATCAGCTGTTCTGACAGGAGGGAGTGGGGTTGCCTAGACTGCCACTCTAATCTAAATCTACCCTGCTCTCTGTCACTGGGACAGGGGAGGTAGTGAGACACCATTGAAACCCCAGACATTTATCTTCATCAAGCCCTGGATTTCCAATGAATAATATCTATATTGGCTGAGTGGTGAATGGAGGATAGTTATATATGTTTAATTAAACATTTGTATAATTAAACATTTGTATAACCCTTCATGTACAAGAGGAATTTAGGTATATCCCAATGCAAATTTTACCCTTTATTAAAATCCCTCTCATGTTCACTGTCTCTGGAAAAATTTCAAAAGCCTAGTCATTGATGAAAAGTCAATCTCTGGTTAAGTACTTACTGTATGTTTGCTGAAGCTGTAGCATCAGAGATGTTAGGCCCATTCTCTGCAGGGGCCTCATCCATCTCTGGCATCTCAGCTGCGTCGGCTGGCAGTAATCTGCTTGGTTTACTGGGATAATTTTCCGTTTTTGTGTAATGAGGAGGGGTATGATGACAAGTTACTCCAGAGTAGGGTGTATGATTTCTTTGAGAGTGGAGACGTTGTGGGCTGGGTGGGCAGAAGGGCTATGTATTTTAATGCCATACCCTGGGGAGAATGGCGGGAAAAGCATATTGTGTGATTAGTCAATAACCGTGACTTTGGTTGGAGATATAAGGAAGCGGGGAGGGCTCTGTCCCGCGGAACACTAACTAATAAAAAGTGTTTAGCTGTACATTATTCCCTCTGATTACAGGTTTGTGGCAATCACTGAATACATTCTGAATTGAATGCAGCTGTCTGATTGGATAAATATATAGTCACGTGACAATTCAAATATTTATGTATCCAGTGGCAGGTGTTGTCTGATGGCTGTTGGGTAGACAATGAGGTAGCCTCCACATGTACCGGGGTGACCTGTATTCTGTTCAGTTTTGGTAGGAAAAACCTATATCCCTTGGTTAAACTTAACTTTTTGAGTGTCATACAGTGAATATGGAAATGATTCTTATATCATCATGTAGGGAATATATTATGGTATCAGAATAAGTATAAAAAGTTTAATGGATTAAAATATAAAAGATGTAGTTTAACTAACTTTATGTCATTTCAATTTTAGTTAAAGCATCAATTGAGTGGAATATGTATGTAAAATATCAAGATGCCTGGAAACATATTAGTGGAGTTATTAAACATTAAGTATATTGTACAGTTGTTTTGTCTTGGTATCTAACCTAACTGTCCCCAGTGGCAGGTGTTGTGTGTTTGGTGGTAGGTGAGACAATGAGACTGCCTGCACAAACACCTGGTTGACCTACATTCCCTTGGCGGTAAGGTATTCATTCAATTTGAATGGTGGATGTAGGTGATTCATATTTGAATGCAGCTGTCTGATTGGATGGATATAGTCACGTGACAATTCAAATATCTATGTGACCAGTGGTATGTGTTGTGTGACTGTTGTTGGGTAGACAATGAGGCATCCTTCACATGTATCTGGTTGAATTGCATTCAGTTGAGATTTGGTGGGAAATACCCACATTCAATTTGAATGGGGAATGTAGGTGCCACATATTTGAATGCTGCTCTCCGATTGGATGGATATAGTCACATGATTCAAATATCTAGGTCGTCGGATATGATTGACGGATAGTGATGGGATACAAGGAATGATGTATTGTGTAATAGCAGGTGCTATCCTATTGTTGGTCATCCAATTGGTCCTGGGGGCATGGTTATACTCTTGGGTTTGGACTAAATAACCACCAAGCTGTAGGACTACTCATTAGTAACACTAACTCTGAGAGCCCACACATCCTATTGAAGCTATTGATCCTACCCTATTGGTTCCAATGGACCGGGAGTTTACACCAGAGGAGATGGGGATGCTTAGGAATATACCTCAAGCTCAAGAGATGCCTAGCATTTTATCTGGAATCTGTAAGTATAAATTACTGAAACTTAGAAATGTGTTGATATATACATGTAGGTGAGAATATGGTATGATGATTGTGTGCCTTAGGAATTTCAAAAGAACAGCAGCATATAAGTCTGTGACAATGACTAAATATGATTTTTTTCTTTTTTTTTCTTTAAGACAGATGATGAGGATGCTGTAGACAAGTCACAGAAGGACACTTCTGGTGCAGAAGCTATTGGCTCAGACAATGTGCCACCCCCTGTTTTGAAAGAGGAGTGTGGAACCCCAGACCATAGAGAACCACCCCTCATCATCAGACATCACCACTTCCCCTTTGTCAGGTATGTACAGTGCACTCCTGTATGCTGGATATGTAAGCATGACTTGATTTTATGTGATGATTACAAGTGAAACATTACATCAAAATAAAACTGTTGTACATGCTGAATAAATAGTGTGATGTTATATTTTCCAGATGACACTACAACCGAGGAGTCAGCAGACACTGACAGATCCACTGCAGAAGAGTCGACAGACACCCACAGAGCATATGATGCCTTGTCTGTCAGCGGATGGATCCTGGCCTGCCTCCTGTTTCTGTTCGTCCTTGGGATCTCCATATGTTGGTATGCACGGCATAGCATGACAAGGAGTGAGTAGGCTTAGTTATCAAATAATATCTGCTTGGAAAATGACAATTATCATTCATCTGTGAGTATAAAAAAGTGATATGTATAGCTTATGGCTGCTGTATAGTTTGGCTTATGTCATGATGCTTGTCTGTCAAAAACAGCATGTTATCTTGCATGGTTTTACTGTATATAACCTAAAAAATTGTGTCTTTTGACATGATGATACTATGTACTATGATAACCGAAACATATTGCATACTGGCATGGTTTTGTTTTTTTCCTGTCTGAATTGCAGGGGGTATCGTTCAAGAGGCTCAGGGCAGCGAAAGCAGTCTCACCAGCAGCAGCGTGGATCACAGTGTCCAACATCCAGAGAGCTTGAAGCCATGTCAAGTATAACACAACACAGGCATTTGGGTCAATTGACTTTATTCACACTTTTTTTCTGACTATACTACGAGTACACAAAACAACTACCACATGTATACAAAATTATAAACAAAATATATACATTCAGTTTTACAGCACAATATGCTTATGCATGGTTGATATGCACATGTTGGGAGGTCAGCTTTATTCCCCATCAGTCCCCACCATAAGGATACATAGGATACTACAACATTACTAAATTAGTATATAGTCATTCAGCTTTAATCTTTGTTATGACAGTACACATTGTATTGTATGGATTATAGACCCATGTTGGTATTGATTCTACATCAGTATTCCACATCAGTCTTCTACTACAGTGCAAGGATACATATGATACTAAAATAACCAAATCATAAGCAGTATATATACAGGTTGTTTTTAAAATGTTGGTCATGACCATGGAACATGTATACGTCCATGTTGAGAGTTTTTATTTTTGGTGCCGTGTCCATGATTCCAGATCAGTATTCTGCAGTAATCTCCCGGGCTTCAGAAACAGAAAAACTAGCAGGAGATACCATGTACAGTAGGCAGATGATGGGTGAGGCGAGGTTGACAGAAAACCTCATATGAAGCCTTGTGTTCCCACGGCGAATCGTACTAAACTGGTGCTCTCTCACGTTCATTTCTCCTTGTAAATTGAATGCCCATATGGTAGTCCCCTTCAGAAAGGCGTCCTGAGTGATCCCATTCCCCTTGTTTCCTGAAGCCAGTTGTAGTGCGGCGTACAGTTCGGCAAACTGTTTATTTTTAAAGTCCGGTTCAAAGGGGCTGGATGGAATGCTTTGACCCCCGACTTCAAGAGACATGTAGTTACAGTTACTGTGATTGAAGGTGAATGGATTAGCACTATATTTGCCCGCGTATGATGCCGAGTCGATCAAGACAGCTAACGCCAAATGGGGGACTCGATCGGCCAGGATGGAGTTGATGCTAAACTGATTCACGTTGGCCGGTATGATGGTGGACCGAACCGAAGTGCGGGGATAGGCGTACAGGGCATTTTCCTTCTTGAGTTGCTCTGAATGAGCAATCACCACCTCAGGTCTTGGTTCTATCAAGCAGATATTCAAATACATGCTTTCAATTTTGACTTTGTACAGGGTCGTGTCGGCACTGGCCAAAAGTCTGAACTGGTCAGAGGCCTGGTAGAAACAGAAGCCCACGTTTATTCCGTTCAATAAGAATCGATTGCAGCTCTGGAAAAAGTCCACCCCGATCCCTGACACGTAGGTCACTAGGTCACCATCCTTGGTTGATTCAAACCGGTCCACCACTCCTCCATTTACAGCACTTGTTGCCCCGGGGTCCGCAGTTCCCACAGAACCCTCAGTGTCTGTATAGTATCCGCTCTGCAACCCTACTGTCTCTTTATACTCCTTGTTCTCAAACACCAAGGTGTCCAGGAAGCACTTGAAGGGATAGTTTGAGCCAACATCAGGGTTGAGGTTCTTACCATTGTACGTCACGTCCACTTGTGAAAAGACTGATGTACACGGCTGGTTGGTGAAGGCCACTTTGTCTTCTGCTGCCACTTTTGTACCATCTGCTTTCGTGATCTTCATGCTCACCACCATGGTGGAGCGGCTTCCGTCGACATAACTAGAAGAATTATTTTCTAATCTGAAGACGATAGGACTACCCTGGGTGATGGCTGACTTAGGATAGAGTCTCTGACAATGTTCTTGAAGCACACCCGTTTCCATGGTGATAGGATTAAATAGACTGAGCCTAGAAGTACAGCCTTCCTCGGCCTGTGATAACTTGTATCTCATCATGGTGAAGCAGTGAGAGTAGATCACTTGGACTTCTTTCCAGGTGGACGGCGTGAACTAGACTGACGACTTCGGGCATTACTCAACCTTTTTATTGTCTGTTTAGCACTGGGTGGTTTGTGGGGGACTTTACTTTTCTTCTTCTTCTTGGGCTTCTCACTCACATCAGCAACATCCAATGAAATCTCTGGGGCTGTCTGCACACTGTCTCCCATCTTCTCCCGCTCCTTCACACGGTCCAGATTGTCCCTTAGGGGAGAAGTAAGCTCCTGCTTATACATATGTTTGAGATTGGAAGTCTTCAGACTCGGGTTGGAAGATTTAATCACACGGACCTGGTCTCCTGTCACACCTGGCTGGAGGACAAGGTCGTTTTTCTTGTCATTAGGGTGATTGACCGCCTTCCAGGCAGCAACCTGTATGCCAAGTGGAATGAGAGGCATAGTGTTTCATGCACGTTGTCTAATGTGTAGTGTGCAGAAGCTCTTCCCGTTGACGAGTGACGGGGTGCTACCGTCCACATGTCTTAAGTAGATGTGGAACGAAGTGAGCCTTTCCACAACAGAGGTGATGTAGCATGGGTTGGGAAACGACTTGACCGTCCCCACACAGTCTTTCAGTCTGACCCTACCGAGAACATTGTCTTCACCCCCATTGATGACGGAAGCATCCACCTGATCACAATGTATGTGAATGATTTTAGAGGCTGGCAAGGGACCCAACTTACCAGCATTCTTGTCTGTGTTGACGTAAAAGTCAATCAGTCCAATTTCCCAACCGTAATCCTGAGTGAGGTATCTTGGGTTGGGGAGTTGTACGATGAAGTCGTTCCACTTGTTGTTTGGATGGTATAGGGGTCCGTCAGTGGAAGACAGAAAGAGATACATGATGTCTGAGGACGACACTAGTTCTGGTCTAGATCGGAGAGATCATCCTCTTTTATCCAGGTGTTGTATTTGGGACCGAACCCGATCCAGCTGACCAGGACCTCCACCCTCCTATTTCTGCCAGTTCCAACGGTACGCCTTTCCAAAATCTCGGCCACTTCGAATATTTCGTCTGCATCACCCAGCTCCCCCACCTTCTGCAGTTCCTCTCTGTAAAACCATCCCTCCACCATTTCGTTCTCCCAGCTTTTGACTTTGTAGGTTTGGAAACCCTGGTTGAGGCGGCGGTGAGTCACAGTGTATATCTGTCTGCTCCAGGACTCGTCGTAACTACGATGAAACACTCCGGTGAGGTACGACATCCTGACCCTGTCTCCTAGATCGAATTCGTAAGGGAGTCTGAAGGGACCTGTCCGAGTAGCGTGATCGTTCTCCAGGTATTGTCTTCGCCACAATTCTGGTGTTTCCAAGACACACATGGCATTGAGTGGGGTGGTACCGATCGTTCTGTGCTCAGAGCTGTTGTATGCATCTGTGAGTTCTTGAAGATGGGAGACCCAATCAAAACTGTTTCTGGCTTTGATGAGCCTAGCTATCCTCATGCGGATGGTATGGTTCACGCGTTCTACGTAATTCCCTTTCGGATCATTGTTAGTGACGTAGTGCTTGATTCCCATGCTCTTGAAGTACTTTTTCATGACGGAATTTAAAAATTCGCTGCCTCTGTCAGATCTCACTTTAACGGGCGGGGAATTATACTTAAAGATGTCCTGAAAGGCCTCTTTGACGTCTTGACCTTTCACGGCGACCAGAGGACGGGTGAAGAGGTACCTGGTGAAAATATCAATGGCAACAAGTATATAACCGTAACCCTTGTTACTTTCTCTATAGAAGGTCATGTTGAGACTGTCGACGTCCCAGATTTGGTCCTTGTCATTCGTGATCACTCTGGGTCTCGGGAAATGCTTCCTGGCCGGTTGAAACAAGCTGTAAGATGACTGTCTTTGCAACCATTGGCGGATTGTTTTGAGGGAAACGGTGTACTTGCCCTCCCTCCTCACTGTCCTGTAGATGGCGGCCGCTCCACCATAGGTCCCAGGATTATCCCTGTCATAGTAGACAGATCTGAGATACTCGTCCAGCTGCTTGTCAGATTCAGGCTTAGGTGGTTTGGTGAGAGTAGTGGGAACAGCACCTCTCCCCAATGCACCCCCATGTTGTAAGTGCTGCTGGGGCACATTTACTTGGGCTTCCATCCCGACAGCCAAGGATCCACTCTAGATATCAACATACGTCCTCCACCGTCCGCTGACACTCCCCGCTCCGCCCCGGCGCCCGCTTTCGCCGCCTGCTGCGTTGCAGGCGGCGAGTTTTGTTTTGATCCGTCTTGTTTTTCTCTGTCTTGTTTTTGTTTTTTGTCAGATGGCTGATCTACCTCTGTATGTTTTCTTTTCTCAGGTGCGCCTGGAGGAGGTAGAGAAGGATGCTCCTGCAGAGCAGAGGCAGAAACCGCTTTACCCTTCTTTAGTTGGTCCAAAAGATGAGCAGGAAGACGGTCAAGACGGACCCTTGGTTGAGAAGAGCCCAAGGAAGCAGGCTCCTGCCTGTCCTCCTCCTCCACCCAAGATTCAGCCCGTGCCTTCTGCTGGTCCTCCTCCTTATGCTGAGCAAGATCCTGCTTCCTCCTCCAACCCAGTCGATGCTTCCCCTGCTTCCCCTCTGCCAGACGATCCTTCACCTTCTCCTCCTGCAAGGGATGGCTCGACCTCTCCTCCTGGTGCTGCTGCTGCTGCTGCTGCTGCTGCTGCCGCCGATGCTCCCCTTTCTCCTGCTTCCCAGTCGACTCCTCCTCCTCCTCCTGTGTTGTCCCGCTCCCCGGGATGGCTCTGGACGATGATTGATCCTGCTGGATCCCTTTCGACAAAGAGGAGTCTGCCTCAGTGTCTGAAAGGGATCCTGCTGGATCAGCAGAGTCGGACGAGGTCAGAGGAGCCGCTAGCTCAGCGGCAGCGGCGATCGCTTGAGAGTTAGCTGTGGTGAGTTTTGATTTTGATATCCTACTGTATTCATCGAATGGAATGGTGATGTATTTTTTCATTGTTGTTTTTGTGTCAGCACCAGCTTTAGCTTGTTCTTCACGCTCTGTATGATTAGGTACACCTTCAAGGCAGCACGTTGGATGATCTTCAATCGTTGTGCCACAGTGAGACCGAAATCTGCAATGGCACGCAGGATCTTCCTGGATTTGGTGATGAGGGCTTTTGCTTTCTTTCCCACAGGTAGACGAAGAATGTTTAACATGACTTCAGTCAGACAATTCACTTGATGCCTATTCGCTGTCACTAACAATGCTTCCCCTTGCAGTCGGTCGGCACTGAGTAGCACCCTGAGGAAAGATTCACACCTTCTGAGTCTAGCCGAAGACATAGTATCCAATCATGACACAGTCTGTGCTCCAACTGACACCCCTCACCTACTGTCAAGTGTATTTATGGCTTTGTTACAGATAGCTGACCAAGTCCTCCCCAGGGAATATATTGGTGTGTATCCGTGCTTTCAATCTAGGGGGGTCTCGCGGATCGATCACGTCGGCCGGATGAAGAGAAATGAGCTGGTATCCATACTTCTTTTGCATGACACAATCCTTATAGCTATCTTTCAGGACCTGACCCAGACCAGTCTGTTTAGCCAAGATGCTCAACTGGGTTACATCCCTGGGGGTACACAATAGAAAATTGTAGTGAATGTTCATTGCTATGTTACGGGCACACTTGCCTTGACTGAATAGATTCTGTGTGATGTAAATGATCGAGATGTTCATATGATGAGACAGTTTGGTAAATACTGCCTGAATCCTTGAATCTCTGACCACTGTTTCCATCAGATCATCCAGAATCAACAACGTGTGATTGACCCCATCCGTAAAGACATCAAGGTCCTCTTCTGTCGGCACTCCCCTGTGAAACACAATGCCTGGCACGGTCCTGCGCATTTCATCGTATATGGGTTGATTCACACTAAAACAATACATGACCTTTCTCACTGGAGTTTTAAAAATGGTATCCCGGTGGGCCAGAATGCGGTGTACCAATGTTGTTTTACCACTTCCACTCGCCCCTGAAATACATGTAGCTGATGGAGCATGCAGTCCAGGGAACACTCGACCCTCCACTTCTTCAATGTACTGATCCATTGTATGGTATAAGTATGTCACGATCTGCACTTTCCAAAGGCTAGAGTTGTATTAAACCCCCACTGTATACATGCTACCATATTATACTGTTCTTCCATGACATAGATTCATAGAGTAATAAAAACAAAAACACTTTTTTTTTAAATTTTATCACAGCAGAGTTTTATTTACATTTTTGATACAGTAACACAACATGAAATACACCATCCATATGTACCCTATATACATGACACGGTATGTACATTGACAAACATTGACAAACATTTCAATCGTTCATGAATCCCCCATCTCTCATTTTCCTATGCCATAACACACTCATGAAGTCGTGTCCTGGAAAGCTGTTGGGAGCAGTAATTTCAGCCATCCCTTCTGAGAGGGCACAGGTGAAATAACTGTTCCAACGATGACCGGGATGAACAATCATACGGTCCCCAACACTCTGTAACTCCTGCACCAACTCTGTCTTCATCTGATCTATTTTCAGTTGCACCACCTCTTCCATGATTGCTTCCCTTCTCTCAAACCAACATTCCTTTACTTTGATCCTAGAAGCAAACTGGTATAAGTATTTTGTATGCTCACTGGATTGAATGAGGTAGAGCAGTGTCCAGTGGCTATCGTTGGCCACTGCCATCTCATAGAAGAACAAGTGAGCACAACTGATGTACTCGCGGTTGTTTTTGATGAGGGTGCATGGATAGTCATTAGACAATCGATGGACTCTCTTCTTTAGCACAAATGTATTGTGTTCATCCCACGGGTTTAACACAATGGGCAAGGGAATTGTGTCTATGTGATTTTGTTGCACCACCCTTTTAATGTAGAAATAAGAGAATCCTCTCTTTCTCAGTATGTATGTCATGATGGTATTGGCACGAACCCTGAAACCAATGTTGGTAACCATACTACAGACCCTTTGAAATAGAGCATTCTCAAAGGACTGTCGAGGATTCTGAATGGCTTGTTTCTGTACCCCTTTTGCTTTGACAACCTCTTTTCCATTGTGATTTAAGAGATAGTATGATTTTGGTTGCACAGCCATTACCTCAGTAGCACTTGCCTCTCTTTTGAAAACACCAAGTGCTCTTCTGTCAAAACGGATGTGCTCGGGACAACACTCACGAGGTGCATAGTAGTCAACACCCTCTGTTGTGACATCACAGCGTGTGAGCTGATGTTCATACATCAGTGCAGCTTCGGGTTTGATCACCTCTGCCATGGATTCAGCGCTGATGCAATAGTAGATTGAGTCAGTATCACATAACACCAACTGGTAATCTTCTCTAGACATGCACACATCGAGAAAGTCGTAATAATATTGCAGTAGTCGAAGCTTAGCTATTTGAAGTATGGTGAATGCCAGCTGAATTGGAGTGTCTAAACTGATGGCTCTCTTGCTCTTCTCCACTTCAAACATTTCATCAGGAAGTTCTGTCATTTTCTTGAACAGCGGATCATTCACTGCCAAGTGGGCTGCATGCTCACCCCAAACATATTTGACGTTTGTGTGTTTTGTTTTGTCTAAGAGAAGAGACCCATAAGCGGAATTGCCTAGGACCTTACATGTGTCAGCCAAGATCGCTTTGTCAGGGTCCACATCCCCTTCACGTCGGGCATTAGTGACAAAGTCGACAAATTCCCCGAAACAGTAATCAAATCTGTATTCTACTACCTCATATATTTTGGTTATCACCATACCTTTACTTAGGTACCACTGAAGTAAGTTGGTTCCCAGGAATACCTTTGTTGCCCGCATTCCCCCAATCAATAACTTTCGAGTAGCCACAAACTTCCCATTGGTGGTCCTTCGAATGTAATCCTGCATGGTCGGTCCCCAGTCATCATAATGAACTTCTGTATTACAGAACAAGGGTGACATTTCAGAAAAATACTCGTGAGGTGTCATTCCTTCCTTTTCATAACCAGCTGGCCACTCTGTTGGGACTTCAATGTCCACCTGTACAAGACCTTCTAGTTCACCAGATTTGATGCCATCTATGATCATCTCTTCTGTCACCGTGCGAGGATGGTTACAAAAGAACCTTGGAATCAACTCCTTGATATGATCGTACCCATACCCAGTACTCTTTTTGTCTTGATGCCATTCACATTCATATATCACCGATAGCTCAATGCCCATATCTCTTATGAAGGCTTCTCTAGCCTCTGTTCTTTTTTTTCTTGCCTCCATCAATTTCCTATCCTTTTCAGGCCAGTTACCATTCCCTCCCCCTCCATAGAACCGACACACATTTTCATCATGTCCATGATAGTAGCAACCATGGTATTCATACCCTCTTTTCATGTTTCCGTCAAGGCAAAACCCATCCAACCTATAAGGACCCACAGGATATTCCCTACCACTGTTCAGTTTGTGCTGAATATGGATGCCTTTGACATCCATGATCGATTGCATCCAGACATACATGTCCAAGTGCCTGAAGCGTGCTTCTGGGAAGAAGTCATTTTCAGCCTGCCTACGAACAGGGAATCCCACCGGCATTTTCTGGTTCAATGCATAGAGATACAAAGCATTGCAGTCATCTCCTTGGATGTGGCGGGCAATTTTGTCTGGGTTTCCTCTAATAGGAGTCTCAGCCACCTTAACATGCCGTTTGAATACAATGCTAGGACCCCGAGGTGAACATTTCTTCATTTTCCAATATAAGTCAGAATCACATGAATCAAAAGAAGAAAACTGTTTGTTTGTTCCTTTCACACAATCAAACAACATCTTCCTGGCAACACCAGGGGCAGAAACTGCAATTTTGAATAAGTCAATTTTGATATCCACATAATACTGAAGCATCTTTTGTACCGCTTCAACGAATGGTTGGGTATCTAGGTTAGCATAGTAAATGAGAAATTCACTGAAGGTTTGCATGTTGTTCCGAGTCCAAACATTTTCCAACTCCCTGTAGTTTTGTTCCCCATTCAAAGGTTCAGTACCAAGCCTGCCTCCTGCAACCCACTCAGCATGCTCCATTTCCAACACATTGGTGTTTTTCAGTTTAGAAAAGAAGGACTCATAGGGTGGTAGCTCTGGATAATCTAACTTTTCGGGAGTATCAAACCACTCGTATGGAAAGTATGACTTGCGGGATTCTGTGTCATACGCTTTTAAGAAATTTGCATAACAATATCCAGGAGCTAGAAAATTACTGATATCGAGAAACTTAAATTTCGATGTAGTGATGGCCGTATACTGATTACACTTCTTGATCATGTACTTCATTTCTGTGGCTAGAGCAAAGTGTTTGGGAAGTTTCTTCTTGACTAGATTTAAATCATATCGAGAGGAGTTGAAACCAAGTACAGGTATGACAGACAAGTATTCTTCAAATTTCTCTGACATTTTCTCTACACGTTTAGCATGCTCGTCACGCACATCAATGTGATCCATTTCCCCCATGATCTGGGGTTCAGAAGGATGAAGAGGTGGAATTGAGTCCACATTCTCAGATGCCCCATTGACTTCCCACTCATGCAATATTTCTTCGTTATCATTGTCATTTTCATCTTGCAAATCTACTTCCATACGATCATCTCCCGCCCCCTCAACCCCCTCATCCATTCTCATTGGAAACTGGCGTTTAGCCTGTTCTAGTGATGCCTTTACTCCAGCCCACCTCACTAGACATAACGACTTAGCTTTCTCCTGTATCTCATCTAAATATAACGCCATTGATGATAATAGCTGATCCATGTCTGGATTGATAATACAATGGGGGGATTCATACCCCTCAACATTTGAACATATACTTACACACACAGGTACATGTTCAGTGGACCAAGTAGTATTTCCACCCATATGACCCTCGTCATCATCATCATCATCATCTACTGCCTGGTCATGGGGGATATTTCTAAGCACCGATTCAAAGTCATATACTACATAGTATGGATAATATTTCAATGGTTCATCCACCCGAATACCTAAAGTATTCTCTAGTTCCTCAAACATGGTTTCTGTAGGTTTAAACAACCCTCCCGGATATTTGTATTTGACACGAGTGCCACATGAATTTTGATGTTTTTTTTAGTTCCAACATGCGGGGGAAAGCTCTGCTACAATGGGGACAGGCATCATTATGTGCATACTCAATAAAGTCTTGAATGAGACTGAAATGATGTTGAAACAAGTTTAAATTAAGCTCAGTGGCTGCATGTTCTGTATCTTCCATGATAGATCCATAAATCCTAGTACATGATTTATCCATGTTTAAGGAATATACATTGGTACGAACATTGAAACATCGTTCAAATTCAGGTAGATCACAAATTTCAAGCCCTCTAAATTTCTTACAGTCATAGGGGAGATCATCTACCCCTTCTCCTAACTTATAGTTTCGCCACTCAGCATAGAGTCCCCTGACATTGTATTCCAAATCATCATCTCCCCATTTTCGATAGGCTAATGCTCTAAAGGCACACAGTTTATCTTTGTAAGGTATCCCATTTCTGTTGGCCAACCCTATGATACAATTTCTATTGCGAATGTAAGGAGGTAAGACAACCTCCCTACCCGCCCCAATCAGATAACTACTTCTAAAGACAAAGTAGGTCACATTTGTCACATACACTAGTTGGATCTTCGTTGAACTAGCATCCCTCATAAGGTGTTTGAACCAATCAACACCTTCTAACATCTCAATAACATTGGATACATCCTGACGACGGTTGATTCTTGGGGGATTGTCCCATACACATGCATTGAAGAAGGGGTTCCAGTACCTATAATGTCCCGTTTCAAGATCCCTCAAGATTAGACCAAAAGACAGGTTCAGTCTAAATGTGTTTTGTTCCCTCGATACAATTTCCCTGATATGAGGAATGAGATCATTGACATCCCCATCGAAATTTTCAAGCGGAAAATTGTACACACCATGAACATTTCCATAATCATGACCAGCAACTATTGTATCTCTGTGTCGTGTATATATCTTCATGAAATTAATGTCAAGAATCTCATTTCCCTCTACATCTCGAGATACCCAAGGTGGATCCACATCTGGTTCCTCTTCCCAAGAGAGTACATGACGTGATGGTAATGAGGGTGTACTGTTTTTCCTATGTGTAATCCTATGGTGGTAAAGACTCATGTATCACATAGTTCCCCACAGTCATCACACTTGTACTGCCGCTTTGGTACTGGTTGTGGACCCGTACTATTGTGTGCAGCAAATATATGCTCTTTCAAATCACAATGGTCAGTGAACACTGTTTGACATAGTGAGCAAACATATCTATTTAAGTTTTTCCTTTTGTAATGCACATGTCGGTGCCGGCTGAGTGAATTTAGAGATGGGAATGTTTTAGGACATAAATCACACTTGTATCTGCTAGTAGAGAGAGGAGTAGGAGGGTGGGTAGAGTTACATTTACTACAGTAATCCGCGTCCACTTCCATTACACCTGCCATTTGACAATCATACAGTCTCTTGTCAATGTCAGCCTGCCATCGGGCCTCCTGTCCTGCTTCTCTCCTCCTCTTGCATCTGGCTTTGTGAGTATTGAGCCATTGTTTAGTAGAAAGCACTACTTTACACAAGTCACACTCCCACACAGCAGGTCCACCGGTACATTTATCCTCATGCCTTCTTCGACCTAGAACTGTTGGAAACACCCTTGCACAGTGAGAGCATTGCCGTGCCTGAAACAAAAACAAAAAAGAATGAACGGTTTAATATCATCATCATTTCATTTCATCAGATACATGATATATACATTCATGCTTTTCTCTTTTCAGATGTACCCCCATCATAACCACCAAGCTTCAAGTGTTGCTTCTGATGTACCATGAGTATTAATATTGATATATATACTAGTATGTATAACTATGACAGTAACAAGAGTCTGCTATGTATTTTGGTGATTCAAGAGTATGAAGAGTATATCTTCAATGTGAAGATGACTATTTTGTTGTATTTCCTTACTGTTTGCATGATACAAACACAATATATATCCAAGTATTTGTTGTACCAGGAAGCATCCAAAATCATGCTATGTATTCTGATGATGTTGTAGCATTATGCAGTGTCAGTGTCATGTATATGTATCATTTCATATGTATAATACAGTGTTCTTACCCTATTTCCAGTGTCATTCCGTGTTTCATCAGGAAGCTCTGCCATCATTGAAATAGTAGAGTAGACATATGCTAGAGTGTTGTATAATCCAATAGTCCTGTAATCAGTGAACTCCTTCTATGGTAGTTGAGACCTCCAACAGTCATGAACAATGTGACACCTGCTCAGTGTCCTCCTTCCTTTTATAACCCTATCCCTTCACCCCTATGAACTATAATGGTATCAACCAATACCTAACACCCCTCAACATGTAGACTGTCCCATTTTCCCTCATCAGCCAATAAGACAGCTTCATTCAAAATATGAGTCACCTACATCCTCCATTCAAATTGTATTGGGGTTTTTCCCACCAAAACTGAACTGAATGCAGGTCACCCCAGTCCATGTGGAGACAGCCTCATAGTCTACCCAACAGCTATCAGACAACACCTACCACTAGATACATAGATATTTGAACTGTCACGTGACTATATTCAACCAATCAGACAGCGGCATTCAAATATGAGTCACCATTCAAATTGAATGAATGCCATGCCGCCAACGGAATGTGGGTCAACCAGGTGTTTGTGCAGACAGTCTCAATGGGGGCAGTTATGTTAGATACCAAGACATAAACAACTGTACAATATAGTTAGTGTTTAATAACACCACTAATATGTTTCAGTGTGATGTGCAGGCTGTCAGTGTTAGTCTTACTAATGAGGAGTGCTACAGCTTGGTGGATATTTAGTCCAAACTCAAGACTATAACCATGCCCCCATGACCAATTGGATGACCAACAATAGGATAGCACCTGCTATTGCACAATACCTCCTTCTTTGTATCCCATCACTATCCGTCAATCATATCCGAAGACCTAGATATTTGAATTATCACGTGACTATATCCCACAAATCAGAGTGGTGTATTCAGATATGAGTCACCTACATCCTCCATTTAAATTGAATGTGGGTATATCCCACCAAATCTCAACTGAATGCAGCTCAACCAGATACATGTGAGGGATGCCTCATTGTCTACCCAACAGTCATTAGACAAGACCTACCACTAAATACATAGATATTTGAATTGTCATGTGACTATATTCAACCCATCAGACAGCTGCATTCAAATATGAGTCACCTACATCCACCATTCAAATTGAATGAATGCCATGCCGCAAACAGAATGTAGGTCAACCAGGTGTTTGTGCAGGCAGTCTCATTGTCTCACCTACCACCAAACACACAACACCTGCCACTGGGGACAGTTATGTTAGATACCAAGACATAAACAACTGTACAATATACTTAATGTTTAATAACTCCACTAATATGTTTCCAGTCCTCTTGATATTTTACATACATATGTATGCACATGTCAAGCACAATATATGAAACCCCCACCTCATTCCACTCAAACTATTCCACACAATTGATGCTTTAACCAAATTATGAATGAAATAAAGTTATCTCATCAAACTACTCCTTTTATTTTTTAATCCTTTAAACTTTTAATATTTATTCTGATACCTTAATACATTCCCTACATGATGATATAAAAATCATTTCCATATTCACTGTATGATGCTCAAAAATTTAAGTTTAACCAAGGGACATGGGTTTTTCCCATCAAAACTGAACTGAATGCATGTCACCCCAGTCCATGTGGAGACTGCCTCATTGTCTACCCAACAGCCGTCAGACAACAACTACCACTAGATACATAGTTATTTGAATTGTCACGTGACTATATTCAACCAATCAGACAGCGGCATTCAAATATGAGTCACCTACATTCACCATTCAAATTGAATGAATGCCTTACCCCCGACGGAATGTAGGTCAACCAGGTGTTTGTGCAGACGGTCTCATTGTCTCCCCCACCACCAGCCACACAACACCTACCACTGGGGGACAGTTATGTTAGATACCAAGACATAAACAACTGTACAATATACTTAATGTTTATTAACTCCACTAATATGTTTCCAGGCATCTTTATATCTTACATACATGTGTATGCACATGTCAAGCACCATATATGAAATCCCCACCTCATTCTACTCAAACGATTCCACACAATTGATGCTTTAACCAAAATATGAATGACATAAAGTTATCTCATCAAACTACCTCTCTTATATATATTAATCCTTTAAACTTTTAATACTTATTCTGATACCTTAACTAATTCCCTACAAGATGATATAAGAATCATTTCCATATTCCAAGTATTACGCTCAAAAAACCAAGTTTAACCAAGGGACATGGGGTTTCCCCACCAAAACTGAACTAAATACAAGTCACCCCGGTATATGTGGAGGCTGCCTCATTGTCTACCCAACAGTCAGACAACACCTACCACTGGATACATAGATATTTGAATTGTCACGTGACTATATTCATCCAATCAGACAGCTGCATTCAAATATGAGTCACCTACATCCACCATTCAAAATTGAATGAGTGCCTTACCCCCGACGGAATGTAGGTCAACCAGGTGTTTGTGCAGGCTGCCTCATTGTCTCCCCCACCACCTGCCACACCACACCTACCACTGGGGACATTTATGTTAGACACCAAGACATAAACACTGTACAATATACCTAATGTTTAATAACTCCCCTCATATGTTTCCTGGCATCTTTATATCTTACATACATATGTATGCAGATGTCAAGCACCATATATGAAACCCCCACCTCATTCCACTCAAACGATTCCACACAATTGATGCTTTAACCAAAATATGAATGACATAAAGTTATCTCATCAAACTACTCCTCTTATATATTGATGCTTTAAACTTTTAATACTTATTCTGATACCTTAACCAATTCCCTACAAGATGATATAAGAACCATTTCCATATTCCAAGTATTACACTCAAAAAACCAAGTTTAACCAAACTATGTCCTAGAGACTCCTCTATTACTACTGCTTCCCTCCTGGCTACTTCCTCTCGAGCTGCTTCTACCTTTGCTATCTCTCTCCGCACCGACTCCGCCCTCATGGCGTCCTCCTCCGCCCTTTCCACTCTCTCCGCCTCCATGCGTTTCCTCTCTGCCTCCAGGGCTGCGGCCCCTTCCCTAATCTCAGCCCGTCTTTTGGCCTCTATCCTGCTGATCTCTTCTCTCTCCCCCCTTCTCCTCTCTTCCTCCCTTTCCGTGGCTATTCGCAAAGCTTCCACTTCCCTAGCCACTTCTTTCTTTGACTCCTCTATCCTCCTATTCTCCTTCACCAAGGCCATCTCCTTCATCCTCGCCCGCACCTCCTGTAGGATGTACTCATGTCCCGTGGGGGTGGCCCCGTTTCCTCCCCTTCCCTCGACTCCGTTTCCTGCTGCGGAGTCGACTCCGCACTCCTCTCCCGCGAGATCCCGCACTGGCCGCGAGAGCGGGACGGTTTCCTTGGTAACCTTGTTTACCTCCGCCGCCGCCTCCTCCTCCGGCGCCCATGGTACAGTATCCACACTTTCTCTCCCTTCTAGACTCCCCTCGTCCTCTCTTGGTGCCCATATCCTCCTCCCTTCGTCTGCTACTCCGCAGGACTTCTCTTTTTCTTTGAATGCTTTTACCATCTCCTCCCATTTCTCGTTCTGGAGCTGCCTTTCTCTCTCCATTCTGCCGATTCTCTCGGCCTCCTCGGATCTCCACTTCATCACCCATTGTCGCTGTAACTCCGCAGCTCTCCGCATTTCCTCCTCCTCTTCTCCCTCCTCCGTTTCTGGTCCTTGTGGAAAGCCTGGAGGTGGTTTGACCGTCTCCTGAAGACTTCTGGATCCCCCATACTCTGCTCTTCCCTCTACCTTCCTCTGCGGAGTCCGGAGGTACACGTTCTCTCCCACATCTACTTCTTTCACCTCCTCAAAGTCCCTCATCCTCTCCTCCAGATTCGCCGATGCCAACCCTAATGACCTTCGTCCCTCCATTTTCTCCGGGCGTGATTTGCTGTCTTTTTAAACCGCTTGTCACCACTGTAATAGAAAGACTAAGGCCGGCTGGGGAATGCAAGGAACACGAGAACACAGACAGTTTATGAATAAAGGCTTGTATTCAGGAAAGTGCTTGACTAGAGGTTATTAATTATACATAAGGCACATCGACAGTTCTTATGACCAACTGCGGAGTTAGGAGCTCAGGGAGTACGCCCGTCGCCAAGCTTGAGCCAAAGTAGACTGAGGCACGACTCCGCAGCGCGCCCTAATATAGGGCTCGCTACGGAGGCGCCCTCTGGTGGGCGGCGGACGAACTACTCCTGCGCTCCGGACTCCGCAGCGGCTCCTTCCCGCTACAATATTGTCACATCTTTTGCAGTCCAGGCAGTAGATCAGATTTGAGCTTTTGCAACATACATGCTGTTTACTGGAGTAGGTGCGCCCTGTAATGGTGCACCTAATTTTGCCAGTACAGTTCATGCGGGTGCAATATCCACAATTCTTGGTTTTGCAGATATTGGGTTTGATGCTAGCTAGGTCACTAGGTGCCCTGGGTAGCTTTGCACGAACTAGGTAGGACATGAGTTTTTTTTGTTTTTTGTATGTGGTCATAAAACCTTTCTCATGTATTTCCCTTGTCTGATAAGACTTAATTAGGCTGTCCCAATTTGTCTTCACATACCGCCGGGTGTGTACAGTGCTGATGTCCTGTACTGAAGTCATACCAAACACTTGTATTTCAGGTACCTGCAGCCAACTGCCTCGTGTGTGCAGGGCTGATGTCCTGTACTAAAGTCATACCAAACTCTTGTATTTCAGGTACCTGCAGCCTACCGCCTGGTGTGTGCTGAGGCCTCTCTGGGTAAAGACGTTGGTCAGGATGAGTTCCAATCTGAGTCTCACCTTCTGTGCCATGTACAACATGCACACAGCTTTAGTTTCACTGACTCTCACACGGGGGCACTGCGAGCCTTCCTCACCCTAGTACCATCAGACTACAGCCGCTGCATCTGCCCCCTACTGGTAGATGGGACCATCATCTGTGATGTCCAACTCAAGGCTGATATCATCAAAGGTTTGATACAAGTAGGACTGGCTCTCACTGCAGACTTGGGTTATGAGGTAAATTCACAACTATGAATTTTGTATGTAAGACCAATTTCATGTGGAAACCAAGTTGTTTAGTACTATCTATTTTTTGTTTTAGGTAATAAAGGTATGATACATATTGCTAACTTAACCTACTTTCTTTAAACTGCCGTAGAATTAAAATGAAATGCTACAACTTTATAATAAGATAGGCTTACACTATCAGTTCCATGAAATATCTAGGATACTTGAAATCTCCTATTAAAGCTCCTTGGAAGCTAAAGCAGACATCTGTGTGAGGGTATTGGCTATACAGTAAGTAATACTATGCTGTAGTCATGACTTCTGTTACTTATTGTAGGGTGTCATTGCTGAGGTGTACTCCACAAGTGACCTTGTTAGGACCTTGAGGTTAGAGGGCTTCCATGTTGTTGGATGTATCCCCTGCAGTGGACGGTTGAACCAGAGAGGATGGACAGACAGCTTTGTCATGTTCAAAGATCTCGAAACATCGATACCAATGGTATACCAATAACATCCGTTCAACTGAATAATTATTATTAAAAAGATATTTTACTTTTATTTTTTTGAAATACAACATTTACTATGCTGAAGTACTGGAAAGGCGGTATTCAATGCCACCCCATTGAATACAATGTGGCTGTATTCAATGGGCTAACACAAAGTTGTTTTTCCTTCCTTAAATGACTTCAAAGAGATGAATAAACACAAATGCCAACTTCATCAATACTGCTCTGATGTATTTCACTCGTGGGGGCTGGGGCGCAACCCACTCAGCCTGCAGCTTCGTGGGATACTACCCCAGCCCCCATGAGTGAAACACAGCAGAGACGGTATCAATGGGCGTTGGCATTTGTCTTTAATTATATCAATAAAATAGGACCCTTGATTTGAACATGCACATCTATGTCCTTCTTAGTTCGAATCTTTGTTACCCTATTTATTTTGTAATGGCTGTGTATACAGGCCTAGTACTGGTTATGAATAACCAAATCAAATTCTCCTTTCAGAAAATGTCTATCCATCCTCAATTGTGGCCAACATGTAGCAGGCAGCAACCTGATGCTCAACACACAATGAGCCTGCAAAGGGACTACCACCCTGTAGACTTCTTCCTGCCAGTACTACCTAAGCTGTCCCATCTCAGCCAGAAACCAAGACTAGCATACTTTCCTCACAGGCAAGCAAATCAATTATTTCCTGATATTTTTAGGCAATTTTTGAAATCAATCTGTGTAGCTCAATTCCCACAATGCTTTTCATGACTATAAAACCTTAGCAATTTAGGATTTGGGAGCCTTGCTTATACTTCAAATTGCGAGGGGGTCAACCCATTTAAAATGGACCAATATCTCCCGAGAGAACATCTCATATTTCATCCATAGGATGATGGCCAGGATATCCTGAGTGTCATCTGTAAATATGAGCTCCGAATTCTGAACAGCTTGCAAATGTCAACAGGGGTAGACACTAACGCTGGCCTGGGAGCCAATGGCCCGTAATTCTTGGCCCGGGCCCGTAGTTTTCCACAAAATTAGCTTCCTATGGGCCCGGGTGGCCCACAAGAATGGGAAAAGGAAATGCATAGAAAATATCTTGTTATAATTACTAGCATGTAATATGTCATTGGAAAGAGAAAATCAACAGGAATTTGTATATCTTGACTATGCTTTGATATAAGTTAATCAATGATAACTATGATTTTCTCTTTGATTAAAGTAAATGATTTAGTTGGGCCCACAGATTTAGGTTTGGGCCCGTAGATTTTTGAAGCTGCGGGCCCGGGTGGCCCATGGCTGATAAAGTTAGTGTCTACCCCTGGTCACCCCATTAAGTGAAGGGGGGGGGGGCTGGGCTCATGAACGGCTGTTCTTAAAGCTGGTTCATTTTCAAAAGTGTCTTATATAAAAAGTATGTCAACTAGGAAACACACAGCTATAACAACTGACTCTTGTATGCAGCTGTATGTATAGACAGGGGACAAGATGTGTAACATTGCAGATGTCCTTCAACTTGTAGGAGCGTGAGGTATACAAAGTCAAGGGAAAATGAGATTAAAATAGAAAAGGTCAAATATTTGAAATGTCACCAAATTTATCTATGATTGAAAATAATGATGTGTGTTAATACTACTGATGGCAAAAACAGTTATAATGGCCGTAGAAAAATTTAGCATGAAGAAAATGATACAAAAGGCACCGGAGGTATTCAAAGTTGGGTCACTTATTAAAAAGGGCCATTTTGTCTATCTGCAATTACTTGAAACACTATTTTCCTGCATACAGGGAGCACCCACTATAATGCTATATTTGGCACTAAATCCAAAGATAGGTCAGTATGATCAAGTTGCAACACAAAAAGCCAAATTGCAGAAACATTAGTTTAGGCCAAAACTGCAACAGGTTCTCCACATTTTATACGTACTTGAGTAACGTTTTATTACAGTTTGATTCCAGAACAGATTCCAAAACTACAGAAACTTTCCAACACAAATTGAACTGTGGGATTCGAGCATATAAGCAATACACGACAGAATACAAACATTATTCTCACTAAAGCAAATACACTATTCTTTCTCTGCAGATATGCCTTTAGTCATGAGACTCAGGTGATGTTCCGGTACATCCGGGAGGCAGATATCCCACAGGTGTACAGACTCTACAAGGATTCTGCCGAACGCGCCAATGGCTTCTGTCCAGACGAGTTCTCCACTATAGACATATTCCGCTTCTATGTTATAGACCATGGCCATGCCATTATAGCAGAACATACCCAGACAGCTGAGATCATGCTAGCCCTGTCTATAACCCCGAGCACACTGTGCAGGTCAGCAGACCCACTCTTGGCGGATGGCTACATCATTGTGGGCCTCAACCAGCAGAATAGAGGCATTGGGTCCATGGTGTCCAATCTGGTGCTGAAGATAAGCAAGGACCTGGGCTACAGGGGGGTTCTCACAGATGTGCTGGCTGATAACACCCCAGCTCTCAGGATTTTCAAGAGGGTGGGCTTTGCCCAGGTAGGGTACATCCCAAAGGCTGCTAAAGGGCAGGATGAGAAGCCAATGGATACAATAATTCTCTACAAGGGATTTTCTGATGATAAAACAGTGTCAGCTAAGCTCTGAAAATCTGTTTTTAATAATTTGAAATACCCCATGATATTCAGTGTATTTTACTTGTCATTCCTATCCAGGACATGCTTCCGTGATACTGGAGTCTATACTTCCTCATTGTTCTTGCTTTCCCCTTTTCCCCATTTTCTTATCAACGTATCTCAATCTTATCATTATAATATGTTAAATATGTGTATGTGTGTTTATGACATGTATATAGGGATCCTTCAGGGAACATGCTGTTAAGATCAGGCATTGAGAAGACAGCCGACATGATCAGACATCAGCACACAGACTATTTGGAGACTAATCGCCTTCTCACATGATGTGACATATGTCAATTAGATTGATACACACAGACTTTGTAATGTCACATATGTTACTATGGGGCTTCCATAGAATATGCATGCAACACGGTTAAGGGAGGTGGGATCATGGCCATACAGCCATTTTAGCATACTGTTTAATGTCAACATTCTCATTTTTTATTTTGAGGAAAAAAACCAAGGCCAATTGCATGGTGTATTGTGATTGTTTCTGCGACAACTGGAATGAAGGAATGCATTTGAGGTAGTTGTCAACGGCACAGTCTATTGATTTAACATTAAATAACATTTGAAAATATTTAAAAAGAAAGTCAGCCCACAGTTGTGTGGCCCACTGCTTCTGCTGACTGCTGACCGTACTGCTTGGGTCAGTCAGTATAAATTGGTAAATAAATTAAGAAATGTAAATCAATGTTCCAAACATCATTCCCATACACCCCAAAAGGGCCACCCTGGATCATTTCCCGCCATCCACTTGGGTTAAATTGAAAACGACCACACATACATAATGAACATTACAGGACGACCATTAAGAAAAAGAAATCCATCAACAACAAAGTTCAGTTTAAAGCTGCTATACAAGCTGGCACACTCAAACCTACCCTTTATTCATTTGGTTCTCAGTGATTGTATAACCATTTCCCAGGTAACAAACTAACGTTGTTTAAACGGACCTTTAACGTCATTTAAAGAGTGAGAAAACGTTTATCTTGCATCTAGCCTAACTCCATTTCGTGGACTCAATTCAACGTTGAATTATTATTGAGTTATGGGTGAAAAAAACATTGAGTTAACCCACACATTATAATATAAAAAGAGGACCATGTACAGCTCTATAATATTTACTTTTATTTTATTTGTTTCTTTTGTCTTGCATGCATCTGCACATGTACAATACATACTCTTTCTAAAAGAGTTTCATGAAGCTTTTACTTCTTTTTGAGTGTGTTGATTCACAGGCATGTATAGGCATTTTTTATTTATAATTCTCACAATGCTACAAAATGGCTGTTTACCATACTGCACACCCCAATAAACACCTTATATCATAATCTGACCAACATCATATAGCCTAGATATATTTAAACACTAGATGTTGTCATTAACATTGATAAACACATTATAAAGTATTATTATTATTGTAGCTTATCTTAGACAGATACTGCTGTGCAACCATCAGTTGCTTTCCATTACATACTAAACTGCCCCCTAGTAAGTTAGACTGGAATTACAAAAACCGTTGGATCAACGTTGAACCATTTGGTTAAATAAACATTGATTTGAGTCCCCACAAAAACGTTGATCAATATTAAATATAGGTTACCTGGAAAACGTTAGTTTGCAAACTGGTTCCTAACATACCCCTTCACCACTGGGTTTCTTGTAACTCAATGCAATTTTGTGCAATATATTGGCTTACCGCGTGGAAGGGGTTAAACCAACGTTTCTAAAAGCATGTTATCCTCAAAAACGTTAAGTCAACGTTAAAAGAATGCAAAGGAAAGAACGTTTGTCTAATTAACCAAAGGTGAACGTTGATCAACGTTCACTAAACGTTTCTTGTTACCTGGGTTACCTCTTACATTCTGCTATTTACCCTGACAAGAAAGCCTTAAAGGGGCGTCCCTACTGCCGTAGCTCCAACAGCTTAGAGTAGAGCATGTCGTTCATAACCAAGTGACCTTTCAGATGTGTCTGTAAACAAGGCCCCAAGCCACCAAAGGCCACTTGGTAGACTGCAGTCAGTCTTGAGTGTGCTGACAGCCTTCAAACATACACTGTAAAAAAGTGTTTCTAATTTTTAAACATATTTACCCAAACATACTAAAGTTGGACACTTTCACTGAATCTCAGGATCTCAGCACTTTCTTCTGTCAGCAGGTGCAGGGATATGGCTGGTGGTGGTGGTTGAGCCTACAAAAGTGAAATATTGGTGGACAAGGCCAGTTTGGCTGGCCCACTGGAATATTTTGGACAGCACTATGTACTTACTGTTGTTGACATTATCTAAATTGTCATTGATGTCAACCAATACAATGGGTACTATATTTGACTAAGGAGAGCCTGTACATGGGCAAACCCCTGAACAAGGAATAGGAGAATAATACCAGTGGGCTAGTTAAACTGCCCTCTCCCACGGTTTTTCATTGTTGTAGCTCACCCCTCACTGGCGGCCATATCCCTACACATATCTAGAAAAAAGCTTGCCATCAACATGTTTGGGTGAAAGTGTTTAAATTATATTCACATTTTTTACAGTGTATGGGTGAAGGGTGCAGTGAGCAGTGAGACCAGGTAATCATGCTGTCCTGGCCAGGTGACTTCAGTAGGGGGACCATGAATCAGGCTTTCCTTGGAATTAAATAGTCTATGAAAGCATAATGAAACTATAGCACCCTATTAGATTTGATGATTACACATTGGCTTCTAGGTATAGACATTGTGTAATGGTACCATTGTGTATAGATGTTCTTCGTTTACCCAAAATAATAGCATGTGGCCTATTTAAGGGGGAGTATACCGTTTTCTGTGGGCACACTGGTGGCAGTCAGTACACTGGTGGGTATCAATAGAACTCAATACTATACCACTGGCACAGTCCAACTGCTAGTCACACCAGTGCAACTTATCTAGGCCAGAGCATTGCTGGGAAGGATCAACCAGCAAACTATTTGTTGGTTGCCTGAGCCTTTATACATTGGGTACTGGTGCTGGGGAATACAGGCTCACAGGGCTAGGATATGCCTGCATGTTTGAGGTTTCTGTTTGGGGAATTCTAAATATAACTAAGGTGTTATATAAACTTAACAAGGCTGGCCTAGAGGTTTGGATCTACGGCAGGATGACCGTCCCTTTAAGATATACCAATAGAAAAGAGGAGGATATAAATTCAAAGCATTTCAACGCGATTTATGCACCAATAAAATTGAAGTAGGGTCATTTGGTAGTCATTGTTTGTTTCCATAGGGAGTCAAAAGAGTACTATATGTAGTACATTGATTCTCTTATTACTTAAAGTTCACTGAGATGTATCAGGCAGTGTACACATGTGTGCACATCTGCGCCCAGTGTATTCCATTCCTGTTGGCCCCTGTAGAAAGGGCTCTTTTCAAAGTAAGGATAAAGATGTCTAGTTAATGAGGTATGTAGGCCTAGTAGCACATTCAATGATTCTTTAGCAGTATGGCATGGTTATAAACATATTTCTCTTGGCCCACAAAAGGCTTTTTAAAAATTTAAATTTCTGATGGCTCGTTTCAGCACCAGTCTTGAATAAGTACCGGAGGTACAGGGATACTGAAATAATTATTCAGCAGTGACATCTGAATCTACATGTGCCAGGGGTACAGTGGTATTTAAACCTATGAGCAGCAAAGGCAGCTAAACCAAATTATTGTAAGTAATATGTACATAGAGTGGTTTTGCTCAAATCATCTCATGAGCTATAATTATACTCACATTGTTGGGACATTGCAATAAGAATGATTTTACAACTTTGCTATAAACCTTGATTTATCTTCATAGCTTTTGTAAAGCAATGCGACATCCTCCAGCCTGCCATTATGTCCATTTGCAGCTTTTGGGATAAAACCTGTTATGACTAACCTGTTTCTTCTGTTGATTCTGATCATGGGGAGGTTTGTTAGAAAAGTGTCTGAATAGCATCCAGTGTACCCTAACTCACGGCCTAGTGTGGTAAATAAGGCAGAAGCCAAAGTACCAAGCTGCATGCCCTTTGAAGCAGGATCTACAACCATGTATCCTCCACAATTCTGTGGATCAACTGAGCGACAGAACTCAATGGGGGAAATGGTTAACGCTGCAAGAATCTTTGAGGTAACTGGATCCTGCATTATGAAGGGATGTCCATGATCTATCACATAGTAGCGAAAGGTCTCTATGGTGTCAAACTCATCTGTGGCAAAGCCACTGCCTTTGTTCGATGCTTTCTTGTACATATTGTAGACCTGTGGGATCTCTTCATCCCTTGTGTACCTTACAATGACTTCTTTACCTGTGGGTGACATAAAGACCTTTGGCAGAAAAGTCAATTTTGGTCTTGCAACCATGAAGGCAATTTTCGCAGCTTCTTCACCTTCAAGTTTGTTCTTCAGCTGAAATGAAATGCATTATCATAAATTGCTTATATTTGAGAGTGCAAAGATATCCAAGGAGAGCTACATTCACCATTAAGCAAGTGGTTCAAAAAAAGAACGCTGATAATCTCCCAGGAGAAGCCATGTAATATAAAGATAATTTGGGAATTGCATTGAAAATCATACTAAAATGGAGGAATGTCTAACCACTATACCTACTTTGGGGTTTCGTGTCTGCAACTCCGTGTATAAGATAAGACTGTCAGTCCAGCCCTGGTTCTTCAGGTTCCCACTGTTACAGATACACCCAGTCATGCTAAAGCCTTCAGCTCTCAATATTGACACAATTGGACTTGTCCTGAATACCTCAATCAACAATCCCTAAAAAGGGAAAATGACAAAGTCTCAGTGGGCATTATCATTACAATGTACATGATTATGTTGACTTTTACACATATTTTGTCATTTACGCATGGAAATAAATTATATGTAGAAAAATACATAATACATGTATATGAATAAGGAAATTCCTTGATCATTCTTGTGATGATATACTCATGGATTGTTTACTCCTGTTTCCCATGTCTCAGGAGGATTCTTTCTTTCTAGTTCCTTCATTTCTAGTTTAGTTGACACTAATTTCATATTTACATACCTCATAATTAAGAGCCATTGCCAGGGTCTTTGTCATCTGTATCAGAGACTGTATGATACTAGACTTGAACCTAATATCACATATAATGATACCATCCACCAGCAGAGGATCAGCTGACCGGCAATACCCTGAGGGTGCTAAGAGGATGACTGAAACTAGCTCCCCAGTCTGGGTATCAGAAACTCCAAAGCTGTCAGCCTTCAACATGTGGCTCTGAAGATGCCGCTCTGATGCAAATTCATCCTGCCCCATGTCCTGCCCTTCATGGGCCTCCATACGTACCAACTCGTAGGCTGCAGATGCCTGAATAGAAACGAATACCCCATATGGCAATGGAATTGAAATGATTTGTACAAATAAGTATTATATTTTATCACTACCATATTTCAATACTGAGTCACGAATAATTCTATCATTTGATAAATACA
The DNA here is from genome assembly GCA_947462335.1 of Harmothoe impar. Taxonomy (NCBI): domain Eukaryota; kingdom Metazoa; phylum Annelida; class Polychaeta; order Phyllodocida; family Polynoidae; genus Harmothoe; species Harmothoe impar. The sequence goes on along the minus strand of OX381721.1, from coordinate 13,427,942 downwards.
CAAAGGCCAACAGATAGAGGTACTTTTACGTCGTTCTCAAGGAGTTGGTGATATCGCATTTGCTACATGTGAAAATAGCTTAAATAGCCTGAAATAGGCTAAAATAGCCTTAATATGCATGGCATCACCTTCCATGAAATATGGTTGCACTGTATCCCATGGGGAGCATGGAATACAGAGCCCAGTATTTAAAGGGGCCAGAATCTTAAGAGCACATAGTTCACAAATTTTGCACCACAGGGCAAAAGTATATGACCCAGGTGATTCTGACCCCAATCCAAGTGACCCCTCAGATTACTGTGGTTGTAAACAAGGCCCCATGCCCACCAAAGGCCACCTAGTAGACTGCAGGCAGTCTTGGGTGTGCTGACAGCCTCCAAACATACACTGTAAAAAGTGTTTCTAATTCAAACACATAAATCTAACCAAACACATTAAAATTTAACACTTTCACTGAATGTCTTAGCACTTTCTTCTGTCAGCAGGTGCAAGGATATGGTTGCTGGTGATGGGTATGCCTACAAAAGTGTAACATCAGTGGGCAAGGCCAGTTTGGCTGGCCCACTGGAATATTCTGGATAGCACTATCTATTCATTATTGTTTATATTATCTAAATTATCATGGATGTTAAACAATATCATAGGTACTGTATTTGACTAAGGATAGCCTGTACATGGGTGAGAGCCTGTACACAGAGTAGGGGAACAATACCAGTAGGCTAGCCAAACTGCCTTTGGCCACCAGTTTTCACTGTTGTAGTTCACCCATCACTGTCGGCCATATCCCTGCACATTTCTACAGAAAATAATTATGTTTGGGTTAAACTGTTTAAATTACATACATATTATTTTACAGTGTATGGGTGAAGGGTGCAGTGAGCAGTGGGACCAGGTGATTATGCTGTCCCTGGCCAGGTAACTTCAGTAGGGGGACCATGAATCAGGCTTTGCTTGGAATTAAATAGTCTATAAAAGAATGATAAGACTATAGCTCCCTCTTAGATTTGACTGGCTTCTAGGTATACACATTGTGCAATGGCATTATTGTGTATAGATGTTATTTTTTACCCAAAATAATAGCATGTGGCCTATTCAAGGGGGAGTATACCGTTTTCTGTGGGCACACTGGTGGCAGTCATTACACTGGTGGGTAACACTAGTAATCAATACTATACCACTGGCAGAGTACAACTGCTGGTCACACCAGTGCAAATTGTCTAGACCAGAGAACTGCTGGAAAGGAACAACCAGCAAACTAGTTGTTGGTTGCCTGAGCCTTTATACATGGGGCACTGGTGCTGGGGAATACAGGCTCACAGGGCTAGGATATGCCTCCTGCATGTGGTGGGTTCTGCTTAGGGATTTTAATTATAACCGAAGTGTTATATAAACTCAAAAAGCCTGGCTGAGATTTTTATGATTTAGAGGGAGAGGGATTACCCTTTAAGCACAGTAACTCTTGTATTCACCATGTAATACAACCCATATAAATGATGTGTTGTCTTTATTTGCAGCATTAAGCCTACAGGCCCATGATATGCTTAAAGGGGAACAGCAAACCTTTTGTTGGAAAGTGTGATAACATAAATTTCATGTAGTCTGACATTATATTAAGCATCCGTTTGACCATTTTTCATAAACGGAGATGTCCATGTACATCATAATCGCATCTTTTCCCCCGAGCCCATTTTATTCCTCAACTTACTACCAGAGAAGGAGCATTTTGCCTGTTTGCCACATGGGGTCAGCACAATTGGGGCATCTAGGGCAGGGTATTTTGACTCAGGGTCTTCCCTAAGTTATAGAAACTATGTTGGGGGACTTGAAAGGGAAACTTTTTAGAAGTTGCATGTCACATTAGCTCTTTTGGTAATGAGTCAAATAACCAGATACAAAGATCATCAGTCTGTCAACCCCTCCCCCCCCCTGGTGAAATACAGCAGAGACAGTATCAATGGTCATTGGCATTAGTCTATGTCACACTAGTTCATACACCTAATTCCTACTGGTTATTGCGCTGTCTCTTTGGTTTCTGTCCCTAGTCCCACTGGTTCCTACTCGCAGTATCACTAGTTCCTATCCCCAGTCCCACTAGTTACTACCCTGAGTCTTGTAGGTTCCTACACCCAGTTTTACTGGTTCCTACCCCCAGTCCCACTAATTCCTACTTGCAGTATCACTAGTTACTACCACCAGTCCCAATGGTTCCTACCCTGAGTCTTGCTGGTTCCTACACCCAGTGTTGCTGGTTCCTACACCCAGTCCCACTGGTTCCCATTTGCAGTATCACTGGTTTCCACCCCTGTCCCATTGGTTGCTACACAGAGGTCCTACTCCAACACATGCTGGTTCCTACTCCCTGTCTCACTGGTTCCTACCCACAGTCTAATTTATTCCTACTCTCAATCTCACAGGTTCCAACCCCTGTCCCACTGGTTACTACACACAGATCCTACTGCAACACACGCTGGTTCCTACTCCCAGTCTCTACTGGTTCTCACACTGGTGCAGTGGCAAAGCAAGGTATAGATCTGTACACCCTCAGTAGAAGAGGAGGTCCAATACAATCTAGGTCAGGCCCATTACATAAACTAAAACAAAACAGGTAAGATCCTTAGTGCATACATATCCTTGAAAGAAAATAAAATTGTCCCAAAATGACTAGCCTGCCCTGGGATTGAACTCAGATGACCAGGTTTTGAAAGCCAGTGCTCTATGCATTTGGCCACTGAGTCAGATACAGCAGTGAGCCTTGACTAGATATGTATACTCTACTTGGATGTAGTAACTCAATATAGCAGGTTGGAGTCCCAGGTTTAATACATAGTCCTCTGGCAATCAGATACATGGTGCAGTTAAAAAAGTTGATACGACCTTTAGCAAACCTGGTGTGGCTCATCAAACACAGACATAAGGTATACTTTCAACACTGCTACATCTGCATTTAATGAGCTATGTTGGGTTTGCTTAAGGTCCCTATTATGTCCCTGTATTTAGTTAGATTAAAAGACTATTCTTTGGAAAATCTCACTGCTGCCTACAGGAGTCGAACCCGCGATAGCCCCATCCGTAGTCCCACGCCTTATCCATTATACCAGCGAGCTATATGCAAGGTTGAACACCTTCAGGTGTACTTTATCCTGTACTAAGACATTGAACATGATAAATGAGGTAAGATCTTTAGTGCATGGTTTTCTCCCTAGAGGGGAGGACTGTTACACTGCAAGCCCAGTTGCGAATCATAATGATTGACAAAGTGGTTCAATTTGAAAACCTCACCTAATAATGTGCACAGGGTGATGAAATTGATTAGGAGGCTCATATCAATAATGTAATAAGTAAATCAAATAGGAGGTCTCCATCTCTCTCTGATCTTTCGATATATTACAGGCCTCCAAGTTATGTATAGTTTGGTAAATAGTCTCAGTCTTTGAGAAACCTTGTCATATGATAAACTAATCACTATGAGAAAAGCTGTAGTCTCAATAGAGGACCTTTAGCAAACCCAAACTAGCTCATTAAAGCCAGAAATATGCTAGGAAAATTGAACCACTATTACAAGCATATGATTCATAACTTGGCTTGCAGTGTAACAGTCCTCCCCTCTAGGGAGAAAACCATGCACTAAAAAATATCTTACCTCATCTATCATGTTCAATGTCTTAGTATAGGATAAAGTACACCTGAAGGTGTTCAACCTTGCATATAGCTCGCTGGTATAATGGATAAGGCGTGGGACTACGGATGGGGCTATCGGGGGTTCGACTCCTGTAGGCAGCAGTGAGGTTTTCCGAAGGATAGTCTTTTTATCTAACTAAATACAGGGACATAATAGGGACCTTTAGCAAACCCAACATAGCTCATTAAATGCAGATGTAGCAGTGTTGAAAGTACACCTTATGTCTGTGTTTGATGAGCTACACCAGGTTTGCTAAAGGTCATATTGATCAACTTTTTAACTGCACCATGTATCTGATTGCCAGAGGACTATGTATTAAACCTGGGACTCCAACCTGCTGCATTGAGTTACATACATCCAAATAGAGTATAAATATCTAGTCAAGGCTCACTGCTGTATCTGACTCAGTGGCCAAACGCATAGAGCACTGGCTTTCAAAACCTGGTTTTCTGAGTTCAATCCCAGGGCAGGCTAGTCATTTTGGGACAATTTTATTTTCTTTCAAGGATATGTATGCACTAAGGATCTTACCTGTTTTGTTTTAGTTTATGTAATGGGCCTGACCTAGATTGTATTGGACCTCCTCTTCTACTGAGGGTGTACAGATCTATACCTTGCTTTGCCACTGCACCAGTGTGAGAACCAGTAGAGACTGGGAGTAGGAACCAGCGTGTGTTGCAGTAGGATCTGTGTGTAGTAACCAGTGGGACAGGGGTTGGAACCTGTGAGATTGAGAGTAGGAATAAATTAGACTGGGAGTAGGAACCAGTGAGACAGGGAGTAGGAACCAGCATGTGTTGGAGTAGGACCTGTGTGTAGCAACCAATGGGACAGGGGTGGAAACCAGTGATACTGTGAGTAGGAACCAATGGGACTGGGTTAAGGAACCAGTGAAACTGGGTGTAGGAACCAGCAAGACTCAGGGTAGGAACCAGTGGGACTGGGGAGTAGGGACTAGTTGGACTGGGGGGTAGGAACCAGTGGGACTGGGGAGTAGGGACTAGTTGGACTGGGGGTTAGGAACTAGTTGGACTGGGGTAGGAACCTGTGAAATTGGGTGTAGGAACCAACAAGACTCAA